>NQII01006213.1:94000-132612 GCA_002778355.1 Clitarchus hookeri | reverse complement strand
AAAAAAAAAAAAAAAACGAGCAATAATCACGCGACAAGTGTTACTAAGTAAGTGCGTTCGCAGATCTTGCAAAGTGTCATATTTAGATATTTTTGTTCATAATTGTTTGAGGGCGTGTCTCGTACTATTTAGCTGCAAAAAGGAAGCTCAAGTCTTAGTCTTTAGTCTGTAGCAGACCACAACCTTTCAAATTAATTAATTAATGCTTTATTTCCAATTAAATACGTTAAAATGTTGTGTTGTTTAGTCAACCGCCCCTTTATGAGATCACTTTCCTATCTGTGCTCGTATGTGCATTCACGTGTGGCTGTGTGCTGTGTCCCCTCTCCCTTAAAATTTTTTATAACCCGTTAACCGAATTTGACAAAACTCGGTACAAGTATAGTAGCAAGTAAGGACATCAATTTTCGACAACGCCGTGAGTTTATTTTCAAAATTTCGCTATGTCATGCGTTGAGAACCATTTAACTGATTTAAACCATCACGTAAGTAATAAGTGTTAAGTGGTTCAGGCCGAGTGAGGTGGTGCAGTGGTAACTCACTGGACTCGCATTCGGGAGGACAGGGTTTCGGTTCATGGTCCGGCCATCCTGATTTCTTTTTTCCCGTGGTTTCTTGAAATCACTCCAGGCGAATGCTGCGATGTGTGCTTGACGAAAGCCGTGGGTGATTACTTCCCACTCCTCCCAATACCTGTTCGCTGAGCAACCTGTAATGACCTCGCTGTCGACGAGACGTTAAGCCCGCCTACCTATAATCCATACATGGTTACTTCACACTTTTCTGACGCCCTGCTAAAGTTCTATTTCCAGGATATTCCTCCTCCTCGTGCAAACTAAGCTTAATTAAGTCTACAAAATTACACCAAAAGACTACACACCGAATTCGTGCGCACTCATTTGTAATAATATTCAGCATTAGAACTATTTCTTACTAGGCGCTACCAACACAACATTTTTATCACTGTTTTTATCTATTTTTATTATAAATAAAATATTATAATGTATAAATATAATGTAGGTAAAACTTCAATTTAAAGAAAAATGAGAAATTTCTATTTAAACAGAGGTATAAAACGCTTGAGACACATGGCGTATTTAGGAATTAACTAAATACGTCATGCATTGAGTGATTTCTCAAAGGTTTGATTCAAAAAGTGTGAAGAAACCGCGAATAGACTATACAACTATAACTCTTGCGCGACGCTGCATTGCGAGGCCTCGCCGTTATTTTGATTACAGAGGACGTTTCCACTCAGGAAGATTGATTACAGTAGTCTCTCGACCACGCGATTATCGATAATGCGCAGAGATGTTTGTTGACCGCCGCGCGTCACAGCGCCAGATTATTTTTAGTAGACCGTGACTTGACTCGAGCGTGGGGGTGTGATGGCGTGTTCAGCTGCTGGGAGAGATCGCGACGGGCACAAGGCATCTCAGCCAGGCTGGTTCTCACCTTGGTTTTCCGCTGATTCTGCAGTTTTAAGATAGAAGAGCAATACTGTCCAAAATACCATTTTATATATACTATATATATATTTCGAAGATATTTTTGCCTTAAAGGTTTAACTTCTACCTACTTTTGACTTCAGTATTTTGTTTCAAAAGTTAAAATTGAAATACGAGCTAACAGTTTATAGTAAAAGTTCAAACGAGAAAATAATCTCCGCGCAGCTTGGGGGAAGGGAACGTAGGAAAGGCAGTGAAGAGGGGGGCTCTCCCGAGCATTCGCCGCTGGAGGGAGGGAAACCACGTGACACTTCTGGCGCTGTACATGCCGAACAGATAACATCGCTCTCTACTATCGCGCTGTTAAATACCACGCTACGCGACTCATGTTTTTTCGACAGGTAATATGCACACGCGGAACAGCTCTCGCCTATCATTTCTCGGAGGCTGTCGCTACTGAACTGAACAACCACACCCCATCGTGCAGCCTCAATGGACTCTCCATCTCCCGTCTCGTCCGACGAGTTTTCGACTTCTGCACATTACTTTCTTATTTGGATTTCACAATTACAAATTTCCCAGTAATGTGTATTATGACATTGACAGTTATTTTGAGCTGTATCCAAGCGTAACAACTTGGTTCAATTTTGAGATTTGTATGAAAAAAACATGTAAAATTGCTGTATCTAGTTTTATTATATTTTGAAAAGTTATTTTCCTCCTTTGACAAACTTTTTTTCATACATTTCTTTCATAACACAACGAAAGTGGATAACATATGTCAAAATGTAGAAAGTAATTTTCGACTATTGATTCTCCTTAACCAGTCTTCAGCAAAGGAATGAAGTTACCCACTACTGAAAGTTTCACGAAGAATGTTAAAATTCGCGTGTAACGTTTAATATAAGGAATACTGCAGAAGGGACGAAGCCATTACCATATTTCCTAGTTTTGTGGACTAATAAAAGACAGCTCTGTAACCGCTTCCACATACTCGTAGCGCCATCGTGCAAGCAGACAAGTAACTACTGAAGACATATCTCCTTGTTCTTCTGAGAGAGTCTACCATATGTGCCACGGCAATGTGTCTGAAGATATTGTGTTTGGACCTCAGGAATCAGAGACACACCTTCCTTATCGTACATGTGTATAAATTGACTGACAAAAAAAAAAACAAGTACCCAGAAGACTTAACTTGATACACATGCATACCATCGCTGACTGCGTACATGATTTAGATGTGCGATAATCTGTAACGTCCAGAATGGCCACCATTGTGCTCTAGTGGTCCCGCCTCGATTATAGCGATAGTTTTACACGAACTGTGTGTAACGTCATAATACAGTCACAAGAGTGAGGGAAGTTCACCGAACACCAAATATCCCTCGTAGACGCATGGCACAGCATTAGCGATACTTGACGGAGTCTGATAGGGGTTAGCATGAGGCAGCTGGAACGTGACGTGCAATCGCCAGGCATGCGGGGCATTCCGATGCCGCAACGGCCCGATGTTGGAATCTACAGATGAGGCAAGGGCGTCCAGACACGCAGTAAAGATTCTGGTAGACCAAGGCAGAGGAAGGGGACAGCCCTGTGCACGGAGCATTGCGCAACTATGCCACTCGGGCATAGTTCCACAATGCTCTACCATATGCCGCGCCATCTATCGCCATGTCTATGCGACTGGCATCAGCCGGGACGTAGGCTAACCAACTCGTACGCAGGCTGTCATTATCACCGGAGCAGAGAACGCGGCGTGAGTGGCTTTTGTGTACGCATGTGTTACCTTTCATTAGGGAGCGCCGTGGTGCAGCTTTTTTCAACAAGACAACGCTCGTCCACATATGGCACCTGTTCCTACGGAATGCCTCGTCACGTTGAAGTACTGCGGTGGCGAGCGATGTCCCTGGCACAACACCTGTCGGAACAGCTTGAACGTCAACTCCGACCAGGCGTCGATCTGCAGGATATCGCAGTCATTTGCAATGGCTGTGAGACAAGTGTTTGAAATACTGTTTTTTTTTTTTTTTACGAAACTGTTAAACATGCCACAGTATGTTTACCTATGGAAAGACTTTCATACCCCTGAAGAGACGCAATTGTACTTTAAATTCGCCACGCACGCTGTCAGTTATATTTTGGAGCACTCCAATGTTTGTTAAAAACTGCTTTTTCAGACTGTCGTATCGTAAAACACACAAGCCGGACACGAGCCAACTTACGATAGGAGCCTGTACTGAATTTTGCTACAGACGTTCCACGGTAAAGTGAGCACTTTTGAAAGCCCTCTCATTTTGAATAGTAATCAATAAAAAAATTATATTTTACCCTTAGACGTCAACTTTCGAGTGCAGTGGAATATATACACCGTGTTTATTACTAGCATTGCAATATTTATTTTAAAAAGGTGGTTAAATGATGAAAAATGGCTGAAGGGAAAAATTAACTAGGGCCTCAAAAGTGCTCACTTTACCGTGAACAGGGTATATAAAGTTTTCATCAATTAAATTATAGGTTCACCGTTGAAAGTCACAATGGTACACGCAGCACTACGAGAACGCTGTAGCTAATTCTGAACTCTGTGCGTAGCGGCGATGGCGCTCTTGTAGCGCGTGTTAGTGTAGCCCTTATAGCTCCTGCACTTCTCGGCTTAAAAAGGAAAAACCTGATGCAGGTAGGTGCGCCCCTTGACTCTGTTGTCCGTGCGAACTGATTTTGTAATCATTGCAGTGAAGTCACATTACATTTCAACTTATGCAATTTAATTTCCACCGCTCCTTCCAGGTACTTAACTTTCTTTACCTGTGTGTGTACATAATAGATAAGGCACTGCGTGGATATAGAAGCGATTATAGCCAGGAATAGCTCAAAAACTCTGAGAATTTTCGTATATGCAGTTCGTTGTTAACTGAACACTAGTGAAAACCCTGCTAAAAGCTGTTCACTGTAAAGTGAGTGAAGATATTTGGGCGGCTCTTTACATGGAGGTCTTGAGAGCCAATGAGCGTGAAGCGAGATGAGTATGGAGCAGAGCCGAAATGAAAGGATAGGGGAAACGGGAGATTCCCGAGAAAACCCCCCGATCAGCGGCATCGTCTGGCACGATTCCTACATGCGAAAATCCAGGAGCGACCCCGCCGGGAAGCGAACCCGGTTTGCCTAGGTGTGAGGCGAGTAGTCTGACCACTACACCACCGCGGTCCCGTTCACGGTAAAGTGAGCACTTTTGAAAGCCCTGCTTTGTTTCTACTTTAAAACCGTCAGTTGTGTATTTTCCCGCGTACCAATTACACCTCTACAGCCACCAAGCTGGGAATTGACCGCCTAATGCCACACCCTCCTACAAGGCAAATGCGCAGAGCAAACTATGTGGTCAACATCACCGAGGAATACTACAGACAATCTGTTTACATTCCACTGCTGGACAATGTCATAACTGACCTGGAGTGAAGCTTCTCACAGGATGCATTACAGCGCTACGATTTGCGCCCTTTCATTTTTACCTATTTTCATATTGAAGGGAGGAAACTTCTAATTAAAGAGTCATGTTGCTGTTGAATGTTACAGTCTTCTTTTTCAAGGTGGTATACGATAGGAACTGCTGGTACTGTTCTGGATGGTGAAATGTACATTTGGAAAGAAAAATGGAAGAACGAGACTAAACAAAGTCACCCAATACGTGAAACTGTGCTTGGTGCGATGGACTCTTGCGATATTGATTTATTTCCAACGATACGATGTTTTTTGTAAATCCTTCTCACTTTGCCTGTCAGTGTTACAAGCGCAAATATATTTTTCAGCAGCCCACAACTAGTAAAATCATGTCTACGAACACGAATGACAGAGGAAATATTTATTGGCCTGTGTCTTATTTGTCCACCGCGATATAAATGTTGATGCTGGATAAGTTATTGAATGTTTTACTAAAAGAGGTAAGTGAAAGATCGCGCTGGAGTTTATTGTGTGGGTAAAATTGTATTTTGCATAAGACGCTCAATAAACCGAATTTTAATCACTGCAGCTTGGTTTTTTATGCATGTTATATTGTAGTATTTGTGCCACAGTATGTATAATTTGTAGCATTAAAAACGTTTTTTACGTAACAGCTTGTGGTAATAAAACTAAACTCACTTCATTATGCAGAAAATCCTTTGGCATCATAAAAACTGGTTAAGCGTAAATAAAAAAATTTTGTAACTTAAATAAGTATTACTTCCACCCAAACTTCAATCCTGCAATGGACGAGTGCCACCTCCGAGGCGAACCTCTGGGTCCGCCACTGTATTCATTATTATTCAAGGGAAATAAGTTTTTGGCAGGCGGTGGCAGCTACGTTACCACCGCCTCGCCAACCCCTCCCCAGTCCAGCAAGAGCGGACATCAGGCCAGGTCACATCACGCGGCTCGGGGGTGAAGCAACCTTTGCACGCCAATCATTCAACCTCCATATACTTAGTTGTACCGGAACATTGTCTCTTTCTTCGTGCACCCCCGAGTTCGCCTCGCTGCCGGAGTACACTCGAGCCCCTCCTGCATTATAACAACTTAACGTCTTTGTTCAGCGTCCGTGCGACGCCTTTGTTTCAATAGTAAGTGTTTTTATATGAGCAGGAGCAGCATGGCTAGATGCCTGGGCATGCTTCCCGCATATCCGTGTGGCCAGATGGATGTTCTCGGGTATGACGGTGACTATCTTGGCATGAATGACACACAGGTTGGTGTCTTCAAACGGCTCCACCAGGTAGGCCTCACTCGCCACCAGCAGTACTATCACCACCGAACTCTGGATGTGCAGGTCCATCTTTAAGTCCTGGGCGATCTCCCTTTCCAGGCGCTGGAAAGGGAGGATGTGGATGAGCAGTTCGGTGCTTTTATAGTAGCACCTGATATCCCTCATACCGACCATACTAGGCTGGTAGCGATGTGGCTTCTTCACTCCTCCTGTAGCTGGGGCGCTCTTGCAAGCAGTTTTGGTGGTGAGCTGCTTCCGCGTGGCTTTGCCTCCTGTAGACTTGTGGGCCATCTGCTTTTTGCGAGCCATCTTGGTCCGTCCAACTCCTCCACTGTGCGAAACTCTTCAAGTGTTAAATATCCATTACCAATGACATGTCATAAATAGTATTTCAGAGACTTCACATTAGTCTCTCAAACCCATTCAAAGTGTGGGGCTCGTGATGGGATAAAGTTCCATTGCATATCTTTAAATGCAGTGAAATGGTTGAGAGACTCACTGTAATGTTTTGAGGTAAAAAATGTATTAATTTCTCCCAGCTATCTCTCAGATCCCACAAATTTTGATCCATTATCTGATTTTCGTTAGCAAATCGGCATATACGTGCAGTAAATCTCCATAGTGCTTCAATGAAAACTTCAAACATAAGGTCAGGGAATGCCTCTATATGAACCACCCATGTGACTAGACACACAAAAATTGTTACATAGCATTTTTAATCATTCTACTTCGACGCAGTCGTGGTTTCATATGCAGAGGTACAACATAATTAATGCCACAGCTATAAACAGGCGGTGCAGTAATTACTCTTTGAGGAGGAAACTGACCCATTAGCTGTTATGCATATCTGGCACTGAGCTCCTGGCAAATGATGCAGATATGTGGAATCTTTCATTATGCTTCTCATTGACAATCCAGTATGATTGTTGGAGTGATGAAATCCATAGTTGGCTTCCTGCATGTAACATGAGACGAAGTTAAGTTTGAATGGTTAGTTTTGTAAGATGACCATACGGAGGTACTATAATTTGATGTTTCTTGTCTTGTGGAAGTTGATATTGTCGCTGTCGACCGCCTGCATATAAAAAATCTTCTCTTCACATATAAGGACCTTACCTTAATTGACCTACTGATCGGCTGACCTGCCTTCAATGTGTGGATTTCATCAGAATATTCAATTTTGTGTTGCATCCTTACGGATATATAGAGAACTTCTTGCAGCTCGACTAGTTCAGAAAGACAAGAAATTATTTCTGTAGAATTTATACATGCATTTTATGCAAATTTTAGACAAAGAGCTACAACATACTGCTGTTGAGAATCTTTGGAATACTTCTTCCTGATAATCGACTATAGTTGATATCCCTTCTTACTTTAAGGGTCGTCGTTCCAACTGTTTAGAAGTGATGCTGATCATGTTTCTGAATGGTGTTGCAACCATGATGGACCATTCCAACATAGTTTATTTGTAATAATCGTCTGTGGGTAACCTCCCCTGGATAGAATGTCAACTATATTGTAGAGTGATAAGATATGTTTCCAAATTGAGAAAGCAGTTACATCTTGTATTTCATCAACTCTGTTATCGACAAAGGTCTTCCATTTTTTTGGAGAGGTGGAAATCCATGCCAGCACTAGAACGGAATCTGTCCAGAGATGAATCACACTCAATCTAAAGAATAATGTATCTATAACATGTTTTACAAATCTTGCAAACAGAAGATTATCACAGAGTTCAAGACTGGGAATGATATCGTTTTCTAGGGCGCAATGTTGGATTTCGAGAAAAGCAAATTGGCAGTTTTGCAATGCTTACTAGAGAAATGCAGATATATGCAGACCCACATGCCCTTTCTGAAGCATCAGGGAAGCGATGAAGTTGAATGTCTTCACAGTTACTTTTGTTGAGTACCAGTCAAGAGATCTGTAAATCTTGATTAAGAGTTAACTGTGAGACGATTTTCCTACAGAAGCCTTAGATTTGGTGGAAGTTCCTAGTCCTAGTCTAACCTATCTTGCCAAAGTTTCTAGAAAATAATTTGAAATTATGTTATAATGGGGTTGATTAAGTCCAGTGCATCAAAGATTAGCGATATAGCTGCTAATACATTCCTCTTTGTAAATTTATGTGAACAGGGTATCAGCATATTACACAACCAACAATTTGTAACTGATCTGTAATTATATAATTAATGTTTTAATATTTGCAGCTGTCCAAACTGTGAGGAAATTTAGTTACCTGCCATGTGTGAGGGATAGCCTTCTGTAGGGCATGGAGATTTGATGACCACTTGCGGAGTTGGAAACCACCACTGCTTAGTAGCTTCATTAATAAACTGGTGTTATAAGTGAAGGCCTTCCTCATATTGATCTGCACCAGGTATACAATCATCGACATAAAAATCTCGTTTGAGTATTTGTGCATGTCTAGGGAACTGTTTTGCTTAATTTAATGCTAACTGGTCAAGACTCCTTGATATTAATAATGGTGTAAATGCTATGCCCTCTGTCACTATTGAGAGGCAGTATTTCTTAATAGACTCTGCTGGAGAATTCATCCAAGGTCAGCTGTGAAAGACCTTATGTACCCTGAGGAAAAGCGCACTGGAGATTTGGTCCTGTTGGACATTAGGCCTAACTAGCAAGATGTAATTAAGTGATAACCCAGTACTTGTTATGGCAGATACATCAAACACAACTCTAATCTTGTTGTGGAAGGTAGTAAGTAAGGCTTGATTCTGTGAGGGCCAAGGTGGTGTAGCTGTAAGACTACTTGCCTCCCAACTAGGCGAACCAAGTTTTAATTCCTCGTGGTGCCACTCCCAGATTTTCGCAATTAGGAATCGTGTCAAATATGCAGCTAGTTGTCAGGTTTCCTCGGGGATCTCCCATTTCCCCCACCCTTTCTTTTCGGCGTAGATCCATACTCACCTAGCTTCACCCCCATTGGCACTTTAAGACCTCAATGTTAAGAGCCACCCGAATCTCTTCACTCTTCAATCACTCACTCACTCGATTCTGTGTCCATTTCACCTACAGGTTTCATGTGCCCTGGCTCTAAATATTCTGAAAGANAATCACTCACTCACTCGATTCTGTGTCCATTTCACCTACAGGTTTCATGTGCCCTGGCTCTAAATATTCTGAAAGAAAGTTTTGAAAGCAACCTCACTTAAAGTTCGTAGAGTTTGGATAAGGCAGTATTTCGCGAGTCTCCAAATTTGCAGTTATCACAATTTAATGATGAGTGAACCACAAATAATAAACTGTATTCTCTGCCCTTGGTTTCCATTAAAAAAACTCTTAACGTTTTCATTCCTCAACTGTTAGCACAGAGTTCTTTGCCTCCTCAATTTTCTAATATTGTCGTACTTTTTTGATGAAGTTCATTGTCAGGAGAAATAGCGATTGTTGGGGCATTGTTGTCTGGATAAATCTTGACTCAAATCATTCTGACATGATCCAACCAAGCTCAGTTTGTTGAAGTGCAGGTTATATTCCAGGTCTTGCCCTTCGTTCATTTCGTCTTGTGTATCTAAGTCCATTATTGAACGCACTGATCAAACCAAGAGAGAAGAATGACGCATGAACTACATGCATTTGTTATGTACACATGGATCAGATCACGCATGCCCAGAGAGATGGTGTCACATGTTGTCATACAAGGTGATTCGAGGAAGTGTTATTGTTTTGTATCAAGCAGACTGCAACTTTCTCAAAATTATACCGCCCTCTGTGTGTGCCTCGCCATTACCGCCTGTGATACTATTGTCTTTGCTATGATGTCCGACTTAAAAGTAGTCGTCTCCAACAGTTGAGTTGAGAGATTTGGGTGACTCTTAACAACGAGGCCGTGAGAGCCGATGAGGGTGAAATGAGATGAGAATGGAGCATCGCCATTGATGCAAGGGTGGGAGAAACGGGAAATCTCCAAGAAAACCCGCCAACCAGCTGCATCGTCTGGCACGATTCTTCTCCGACAGTTCTGAAACATTCTGTCTCTTTGGTGTCCAGCCTACCTGCTGATACAACTGCATTACAGTGTGCTTGGAATCTGTATATTTTATAATAAAGTAACTATTAAAAGTACCAACAGTGAGCTTATCAACGTAAAAAAAAAAAACACTTCACACTATCGCTGATAATTAATTTGAAGAAGTCACGCACACTTAAAACACCATTTAGGGGAACCCCAACATGCAGAAAATCCCCCTTTTTTTATTCAAAGCACATTATCACAAAATATTATTTTCTGATACATAAAAAAGTACTTAAGGGGCCTGCACATGAACCTTGGTACAAACTTTTCACCATTAAAATGATAGAGTTATCTTTTAAGATTCAATAGGTACAGGCAGCACAAGAACATTGCATGCTAGTTCAGAGCCTTGTGTATCGTTGCGACGTCATACTTGATGCGCGTGGCAGCATCGTCCTTATCGCTCTCGCGATTCTTCAGATAACTGTAATGATGACTGAAAACAATTAGCAAAGCAGACGGACACGATCGAATCTTCGACTTCAAAGTACTACTCGTGCCTTTCAATAGTGAGTGTATCGTGTGGAGAGTGCGAAGGACTACCTCCAAGGCTACAGGTGGACACTTCAAACTACGTTCCAGACTGCAGGTGGACACTTGACACTACCTCCCAGGCTGCAGGTGGACACTTCACATTACCTCCCAGGCTAAATATGGACACTTCACACTACCTCCCAGGCTACATGTGGATATTTCACACAACCTCCCAGGCTACAGATGGACTTTTCAAACTACCTCCCAGGCTACATGTGGATACTTCACACAACCTCCCAGGCTAAAGATGGACACTTCACACTACCGCCCAGGCTACATGTGGATATTTCACACAACCTCCCAGGCTAAAGTTGGACACTTGACACTATATCCCAGGCTACATGTGGATATTTCACACAACCTCCCGGGCTATAGATGGACACTTGACACTACCTCCCAGGCTACAGGTGGACACTTCACATTACCTCCCAGTCTACATATGGACACTTCACACTACCTCCCAGGCTGTAGGTGGACACTTCACACAACTTCCCAGGCTGCAGATAGACACTTCACACTACCTCCCAGGCTGCAGGTGGACACTTCACACAAACCTCCCAGGCTAAAGATAGACACTTCACACTACCTCTCAGGCTACATGTGGATACTTCACACTACCTTCCAGGCTGCACGTGGACATTTCACACAACATCACAGGCTAAAGATGGACACTTCACACTACCTCCCCTGCTGTAGGTGGACACTTCACACAACCTACCAGGATAAAGATAGACACTACACACTACCTCCCAGGCTACACGTGGATACTTAACACTACCTCCCAGGCTGCAGGTGGACACTTCAAACAACCTCCCAAGCTAAAGATAGAAACTTCACACTTCCTCCCAGGCTAATTGTGGATACTTCACACTACCTCCCAGGCTGCATGTGGACATTTCACACAACATCCCAGGCTAAAGATGGACACTTCACACTACCTCCCAGGCTAGAAGACAGACACTTCACACAACCTCCCTGGCTAAAGATGGATACTTCACACTACCTCCCAGGCTACATGTGGATACATCACACTACCTCCCAGGCTGCACGTGGACACTTGACACTACCCCCAGGCTGTAGGTGGACACTTCACACAACATACCAGGCTAAAGATGGACACTTCACAAAACCTCCCAGGCTAAAGATAGACACTTCACACTACCTCTCAGGCTACATGTGGACACTTCACACAACCTCCCAGGCTAAAGATAGACACTTCACACTACCTCCCAGGCTGTAGATGGACACTTCACACAACATCCCAGGCTAAAGATGGATAATTCACAATACCTTCCAGGCTGCAGGTTGACACTTTACAACACAACCTTCCAGGCAAAAGATAGACACTTCACACTACCTCACATGCTACATGTGGATACTTCACACAACCTCCCAGGCTAAAAATGGACACTTCACACTACCTCCCAGGCTACATGTGGATACTTCACACAACCTCCCAGGCTAAAGATGGACACTTCACACTACCTCCCAGGCTACATGTGGATATTTCACACAACCTCCCAGGCTAAAGTTGGACACTTGACACTATATCCCAGGCTACATGTGGATATTTCACACAACCTCCCGGGCTATAGATGGACACTTGACACTACCTCCCAGGCTACAGGTGGACACTTCGCATTACCTCCCAGCCTACATATGGATATTTCACACAACCTCCCAGGCTAAAGATGTACACTTGACACTACCTCCCAGGCTACATGTGGATACTTCACACTACCTCCCGGGCTAAAGATGGACACTTCACACTACCTCCCAGTCTACATGTGGATACTTCACACTTCATCCCAGGCTACAGGTGGACACTTCACACTACCTCCCAGGCTTCATGTGGATACTTCAAACTACCACCCAGGCTATAGGTGGACACTTCACACTACCTCCCAGGCTACAGGTGGACACTTCTCACAACCTCCCAGGCTAACGATGGACACTTCACACTACTTCCCAAGGTGCAGGTGGACACTTCACACCACATTCCAGGCTAAAGATGGACACTTCATACTACCTCCCAGGCTCCATGTGGATACTTCACACAACCTCCCAGGCTATAGATGGACACTTGACACTACCTCCCAGGCTACAGGTGGACACTTCACATTACCTCCCAGCCTACATATGGACACTTCACACTACCTCCCAGGCTACATGTGGATACTTCACACAACCTTCCTGGTTTAAGATGGACACTTGACACTACCTCCCAGGCTACTGGTGGACACTTCACATTACCTCCCAGACTACAAATGAACACTTTACAATACCTCCCAAACTACATGTGGACGCTTCACACTACCTGATAGGCTGCAGGTGGACTCTCCACACACCGATACACTTCACATCACACTCCTGAGAAGCAAGCAGTCTCAGAGGAAACACATTCTGATACCACTCACTCTTACAGTTTTCTTCTTTCCTCGGTTGGTTTTGCTTGATTAATAATATCAGCTCAATTTTAGTTTTCTTTATATTATGATCTAAAAAATTACAACGGAAGTTTTGACTTAAATTACCAATAAAACTTAACTAATAATGTACTGAATAGTAATGGTGCATATACTTTCTACTTCATTGCAGCGTTTTGTATTCGATACATTCTTAAAAACGAAAAATTGTGAGCACGTAATCTCAACTTATGTAATGTAGTATCTGTGTTTCCGACTCTGACTTCGAGTGTGTGTGTGTTTGGTAGATATCGCCAATTTTGTTGGAATGTTATGTCGACTTTCATGTAAATTAAATACTCACCTGAAGTATAATTTTAGAGGTCACAGCTCATTTATCAATAGCGTTGGCTGTTCTCCCAGAATAAACTTATGAACACAGAAATAGTTCAATAATTTAAACACTTTGGTAAAATTAAGTCGTGCAACATGAATCGAAGGGTAACGTGTGCATTAAAAGGCTTCAGAATGTGCATCCATAAAAATTTATATCCTAAAAGCAGCAATGTATATTTCTGTATTCTAACCTCTTTGAACTAAAAAGTGTATATGCCAAAAAGTAATTTCTTGGAGTCATATAAAAACTTGCAAGGATTTCACTTTCAGCTTATCAATTAAATATGAAAACGGCTATAAGAGTGGCATGATGATCCAACTAAATCTGCTTGCAGCTGTGTGTTTAGGTAGGCTAGTTGATATAAACAAAATCCTGGAACATAGTCTTAGAAGTATTCCAGCATCTATTGGAAGTCCTGACTGTCTGCTAAACCGAGCAGACGAAGTCCCTCTTTACCAAATTTGTATGGAGGAAATCTGCGTTGATGCCATTCCTTCAAACCCTGGGAAATCGACTTTGGTTGTTAATGGTATTTCTGTCATCCAAAATCTCGTAAAGTCAAGAAATGCCAACACCTTCCGTGACCTGGCAGAAATATATTTCAAATTAAAACCATGACCAGGAATAAAAAATTTATAGTTTTTTTCTACATGTATGAGAATTTGTTTTTCAAAAGACCCGATTTTCAAGTTAAATGTCACTGGTGTTGAAGTCACCGACATTCATCATAGGGTAGGGGTTATTAACGTATTTTTTTCCTCGATTTTTATCAGTTTTTTTTCTTTCCATTTTTGCAATTATATTTCGATTTTTTAAATTTAAATTTGCTCGTGTAATGGTATAGGTCAGTATATCAATTAATGTTGATGGGGTTAGTAATGTAAATTTTTTCTATATATTATGAATCTGTTTCGATATTTTACGATTTTTCTCTATTTTACAGTACAAGGTCAAAGGGGTCAAGGTCAAGGCCACCTCCAGGTCAAAATCAGGGTCACCCACATCAAACATATCCGACGCCTGACCGGAATGTCTGAGCAGGAGAAAGTGAGTGTTGGGGGTCAGCGACCAGCTGCTGTGACGTCAACCAAAGATGGCGGCCACATCCTGGTTACTCATTCCTACTGCATGAATCTGTTTCAGCATAATCCTGCTTCTGTTACTACATATTTTTGGGGCGTGAGAAGAGGCTTTACGTATATGGAAGAAATACAAGGGCAGGGGGGACAAATTACTAACTGCTTGTTGGCGGCAATGTGTAAAATCCGAACCTGTTCAAGGCAAACCTGAAATAGGCAATTTACTAAGGCACAATAACTTTATCTCGCGCCCTTGAAGCATATAGACAACACCATTCTCAACAGCGACCTGCTGATTGTTGCTAATTAAATTCTTATTAGATGTTTTATGGATATTATTTGAAAATTATTTTCATTGAAACAGAATCACACGAAAATAACAACTGGAATTTATTATACAGGGAGCGGCAGAAATAACTCCCGAATTTTAAAGGCTAATAAAAATACACAAACTATTCTAGTCAAAAATGTATTAAACCATCTATAAGAATTATGTTTGCCATTTAGTTTGATGTAATTTTTTTAATTTTCACTTAATTTTTAAACATTATCTTTTTTTAATTTTCACTTACTTTTTAAAAATAATCTCACTCAAATGCCGACCGTTACTGTCTATACATGTCTGAAGTCTCACTCTGAAATTACGCATTACTCTCCTCGTCAGCTATTGTGGAATTTCCACTATTTCGTA
This sequence comes from Clitarchus hookeri, assembly GCA_002778355.1. NCBI lineage: Eukaryota > Metazoa > Arthropoda > Insecta > Phasmatodea > Phasmatidae > Clitarchus > Clitarchus hookeri. The sequence goes on along the minus strand of NQII01006213.1, from coordinate 117,287 downwards.
TTGGATACCAGCTTTGAGTTCATCGATTGTCGTTGGTTTGTTTTTGTAGACTCTACTCTTCAGGTAGCCGCAGAGAAAGAAGTCACAGGCGGTAAGATCGGGTGAACGAGCTGGCCACGGGATGTCGCCTCGCAGTGAGATTAAACGCCCTGGACACATTTGTCTTAGGACTGCCGTAGATTCTCTTGCTGTGTGAGCGGTGGCACCATCCTGTTGAAACCATACAGCAGGATTTACACGTTCATTCAGTTTCGGCTCCAGGAAGTTGTGTAGCATCTCTACGTAACGATGAGACGTTACTGTAACGGTTCGTCCTTCCTCCTCAACAAAATACGGGCCTATTATTCCAAAGTCTGCTACAGCACACCAAACAGTGACACGTTAGCTATGGAGAGGTCACTCATGAAGTTGCCGAGGGTTATTTTCTGCCCAATATCGAAAATGATGTTTGTTGACGAATCCTGATAAATGAAAATGTGCTTCGTCACTTGAGAGCACAACTGCGTCTGTTGGAGCGTTTTCCAGGATAGCTTGACAAGATGCAATATGGTTTGCCCAATCACGTTCACTAAGTTCCTGCACAACCATGATTTTGTACGGATGAAAGTGGAGGTCTAGGTGTAAAATTCTTCTCACACTACGATCAGATATTCCCAAGCTGGCAGCGTGTCTACAGGGTGGACGTCTTGGAGATTTGGTAACTGCTTGTTGGAGTAATTGAAGGTTCTGTGGAGTTCTAGCGCTGCGAGGTTTACCTGGCGGTGCATTTTGTAAAGCCAAACTGTGACTCTAAAATTTTTAACCCTCAATATAACGGGTTTCCTGTCAGGGACTGCACCGTGCCGACCTATTCCGAAGCGCGTACGAAATAATCGCAGCGTTGTGATTACAGAATCGCCATTTTTAAAATAGGTTTCAAGGACGAACGCACGATGCTCACCGCTTCATGACATGGTGGCGACTGAAATGGCAGCAGTGGTGCTGCACTATGACACAACCCGGGCCGCCTACCACCACTAGCGCCGAGTTATATAAACCGGTATGTATAATACGAATCCTACAAAAGCCGATGTTAAATACTACTGCATATCTGTGGGCATATCCAAGATGTTGTAGAATAAAGTTCGTACTTTTAATGAAATAAAGGAACTAAATTTCGTTTCTTGATTTATTTACAATATTTAAAAAATTGAAAAATCTGTACCGTAAAATAGGGTTTCCTTGCACATGCTGGGGTAATATTTCAGTACTCTAAATGTTTGTTTTGGTACCATTTGCTTCATGGGTAACAATTATTACCCACGTAGATAATGTTAAAAATGTAACATTTAAAGCCGACCTCTCGTGGCGCAGTTGTTTTGGGTTCTAATCCCAGATAAGGCATGGGTGTATGTTTGAGTTAGGTCATAAGTAAGTATGTAAGCCGTCCCCTGTTAAGCCTTCAGGCAAAACACCGGGGGATATTAAAATGCCCTTTCAATTTAAAATAAATAATGTTATAAATTTTAAATACCTTGCTTCAGTTCTCTGTTTCTTTGGGAAATGGTACCAAAACCCTTGTTTACGGCACAGCTTCAATGTTCACACTTTATAATAGTAATATCGTAAGTGAATGCAATTACATGAAAAATGTATCTCAGTAAAATACTTTATCACAATTCCATATGATAATGAACAATGTAGGCCTACTGAAAATAAACTAAACTCATTAGTAAGAATTGCGCAGTAAAAAATGTCAAACTGTCAATTTACATTACCGATATCAATGTTGAGACCTACTTATCCTACAGCCACGCTGTTCTATGGTTTATCACAGTGCCAAATGTCGCACAGTGGGCTGAACTCGTCCTTCAAGGTGCCAGATATCTTTCCTGATTCTCCTAGTTGCAATAACTGCCTCATATTTGACATGCCTACTGTCTACGCCAGACGTGGTGGCACTTTTTTGAGCGGAGTGGAGGGGATTTGCCAGGGAGAGGGGGAAACAACTGCGTGCGCAACTGTGTTTTTGTAGCATCTGACCTGAAAACATTATCCCATCACACGCAGTTCAACCACAGAAGTCGTTTACCATCTATGCCGATGAACGTTCAGGGGAAGAGAAGTATTNGTCCCATCACACGCAGTTCAACCACAGAAGTCGTTTACCATCTATGCCGATGAACGTTCAGGGGAAGAGAAGTATTAAAATCTGTGATTGAATGTTGGGACCGCGAGATTAAAAATCAGTGTTTGGACACAACCAGTTAACGAAGCAATGGACGGAATAGCCAACTAAACCTGCATCAGTCACAGGTCTGTCCTAANGTTTGGACACAACCAGTTAACGAAGCAATGGACGGAATAGCCAACTAAACCTGCATCAGTCACAGGTCTGTCCTAAGAATAAGGAAACAGTGCAAGGAGCGTCAAACAAACGATACAACGTAGGTGCGTATGTGTGTGGAGGTAAACAACACGAAGGTCGGTCGGGACCAAGGTCACAATGTGGAAATAGAGGCCGTGTCGCGACCAAGGCAACTAGCCAGGATGATACTGCGATGGTTTGCCACTGCCTTCCGCGGGACGAATTAGATGAAGCGAGATGAGAATGGAGCAGCGCCAGAATGCAAGGGCGGGTTAAACCGGAGATCCTCGAGAAAACCACCGACCAGCGGCATCAATTCCCACTTGCGAAAATTCGGGAGTGACCCACCCGGGTATTAAACCTGGTTCGTCTTGATGGGAGGCGAGCCAGCTATCCGCTCAGCCACTGCGGCCCCCACTACTTAGATAACATATTAAAAACATATTTTGCCCCTTTACACCTTCTTAAGTGTTTTAATTTTCAAAAAAAATTAAATTTATTTACTGATATTTAAATAGCCAACCTTTGGAAGCAAATAGCTGAACGATTTATGAGTGAACTATTAAAGGATGCCTCGTAAATCATTTCTAAATTTTTCACCATATTAGGGGTGGAATATAGAAAAATGCTGAAATAATTTTTTTGTATTTGTGTAATATGCCTTTTAATGTATGAGGAGTAATGATATACAGTAGAATCCCGATAATTCGTATTCTCAAGGGACTGAATGTTAAATATGAATTATCGAGATATTCGAATTAGCGGGATTACCAATAATCGGGAGCAAAAAAGATAATATACATAATAACGAGATTAATGCAAATTTGCATTAATATGTAACGATAAACGCATTGCTACATATTATGTATACGTATGTACAGTATATATAAATCAATAATTACATCAATAAAAACAAATTAAAAATTTAGGTTTAAATAATCTGTACTTTTCTTTTCGTTAGTCCTGCAGACGGGTATTGTCGATGTCTTTGTCAAGCATGTTCAAAGCAGAAAATACTTCATCGCCAACGTCTGATTTCGCTAAGAAATGGCGCACGTTGTTGATGTATTGTTTAGCCACTTTAGGTGTAATTGTCAGCACATCATCTTCGTCATCACCTTCACCATCAATGTCCTGAGATGGAGCCAAAATTTCGTCATCAGTTAGAATCCCCGCTACCGCTAGGCCATCGTCAAAATGGACGAAATCTTCAAACGTTATAGAATTTTCTTCATTTTGAGGAAGACGATTCCAATTCACAGGGCATTCTAAGTCTTGTTCAGTAACTGCTGATGAAAGTTCCACCTTCGTGAATCCACAGCACGAAAAACTTTTTTTATTGTGCTTTCGCTAACACTTTGCCACGCCTAGTGAGCAATGTTCATGGCTGAAAATAAGGTGATTTTATGATCCTTCCCATCCTCGATGCTGTCAAGGAGTTGCTTCACTACTTCCTTGCGGTAACAGGTTTTGAACGTTTTAATTATGCCATGATCTAGAAGCTGCAGATTAGAAGTAGNATCACTACTTCCTTGCGGTAACAGGTTTTGAACGTTTTAATTATGCCATGATCTAGAAGCTGCAGATTAGAAGTAGCGTTGGCAGGCAAAAACACAACATTAACATGACTGAGCGATGGGTTATTGTTGTGGGCCATACAATTATCGTACTTTTCGTCTTAAAAAGCGACGGAAAAGATCATATCAGCATTCACTGATCGTATCCATTCCTTGAATAATTCACCCGTCATCCACGTTTTTTGTTTGCACGATAGNCTGATCGTATCCATTCCTTGAATAATTCGCCCGTCATCCACGCTTTTTTGTTTGCACAATAGGTCATCGAAAAAGTGTTTATGTTTTTAAAACATATTGGTTTGGCTGATTTGCTTATCATGAGCGGTCTTAATTTCTCAGATCCATCCATGTTTGCGGCCAAAAATATGGTTACACGTTCTTTACTATTTTTTTCCGCCATGACACTTTTCTTCCTTAAAACACATTGATCGGTCGGGNTCTTGTCCTTGTTCTTCAGAATGGATTTTATTGTGGAAGGAGGAACGTTATAACGTTTGGACACGTCAATTTTTTTATCGCCACCGGCCACGGCGGTAATGATTTCTTTTTATTCTCTAATGGAAAGACACTTATTAGCTCTTTTCAGAGCATGGCTAAGACCGAACTGACTAACTTTTCACTCACTCTGCTCCTTCCTAACCTCTCATAACCCTAGGCCGGACACCAAGGCGCCTCTTAGTTCTGGGAATCACAGACACATCGCCTCGCAGCCTACTCGGCGTCATTACCTGCTCTTCAAACCCTCCTACGTCCTTCAGTACCCTTCCGGTCTTTTTTATCCTGCCCGAATTGCATAAATCTAGAGCTGGTGTACAGTCTAGTGTTAAAAACATTACGAGTTAACGAGATTTTTAAGTTGGAAATAAGAATTATAAGACGTTTTAATTGAGCATGAGCACCAAAATAAATACGTATTATCGAGGGGACCGGAATGCGTTGTTTTATAACGAATTAAAGGGATTTTCTCAAAGGACCGGCAAATTTGTACGAATTAGCGGAATATACGAATAATCGGGATACGAAATATCGGGATTTCACTGGATTGATGAGCTATAAATAAGTCCGCGAAAAAACTTTTTTTCTTCCTATTTGCATTTATTAGGTGTTGAATAATCGATAAATTGTTTGGTGTATTTACATACGCAACCTTTAGTAGTTAAGAGCATAACGATAACTCATATAGTTAGTAAGTTATTGAGGAGTACTCGAAAACAGATGTTACCCTTTTCATCTTCATGGGATTTAAAATCTAAAAAAATTATAAAATAAATATTTAGACAAAATACTCACGATTCATCAAAAACATATTTCAGCCCTTTTCGCTCTCTAGGAGCTGAATTAAAAAAGAAAAAAATTCTAAAATCAGTTTTTACGGTTTTAAAAAGACAAAAGTTTTGAAACTAAGGACATAACGATATCTCATCGGGTTAATGAGCCAATTTATAAGTCCTTGCAAATACATTTTACACATTTTCACCCTCCTGGGGTTGAATTAAAAAAATAATTTATGTTTAGGCATTTAAATGAGTAGTATTTTAAAGCAAAGAGCATAACGATACACTTTGCTCGATACACTTTACCAAATTTTACCTTTTTAGAGGGCGAATATCGAAAAATTCTTTTATGTAGGTGCTTCTACCCTAAGGCGAAGCCATCACTAACTTTCCTTTATTTTACTATGCGTTGATGAGTGAGTGAGTAATTCTATACCCAGATATTTCTCAAAGCATAAATAATCTTGTTTGCCCACACATGGCAACTTCATAATTTGCACGTTATTAATGTAATATTATGATTTAAATTATTGTCTTGTATTCAGTACTTTCACTAAGAACTTGTTTACAGTGCGATCAGCTATCGTTGCTCTTATGTATGTTAAAAGTAAGCAAGTGCAGGAAGGCGATGACTGAGGTACAAGGACGCAAGTACAGAACAACTTTCATGAGTTTGCACTCGAATGCCGTGATTTTGTAACTTCTCGAACTGTGGACGGCTTATGAAAAAGAGGGGACGTCTTTAAGTATATCGTCGATGGGTAAGTAACCAACAATGTGAGACGCCTGGGAGTCTCCCTTAAGGCCCCCGTCTACCTGGAACTTTTTCCCACGTTTAGGCCGAGAAGCTGGGGAGCGATAAGGGCGACACTGCCACGCGCATCAAGTACGCCATCGCCGCTCAGCGCAAGGCTCTGAACTGGCGTGCTGCGTGTACCTATGGGACTTTCAGCGGTGACCATATAATTTTATTAGTGGGAAGTCTTTAGGAAGGTTCAGTGCAGGCGCCTATAGTAGTTTTGTATGTATCTGATGCGTGCATTTTGAGCTACAGCGCCTTGGAAAGGCCGTTTTTAGCGGTTTTGGAGTACTCTGAATTGATGTTTCTAACGTACGTGATATTTTNTGTGAAACATGTGTTCTTTTCGTAGATCAGCACGTTGGATGCACGCTTAATAGTTTCGTTGAAAAACGTGTATTTGTAACACTCTGCAACGCAGTTCAAGTGCTAGGTAGACGGGCGCCTTAAGCACCTTACGAGCCACGACCGAAAAATTTTCGCATCCCGGTGGAAATAATTACGTGTGGCCTGAAAAGGAGACGTTACGGCGTTCCTTTACATATAAATGAAGTCGGAGGTTTCGTCTGCTGGCTTGTGAACCTCACCATCCTTGCCAAAAAATCGACCACCAAACGTCCACAAATGGGCCCGCCGTCCAGCAGGGACCACAGCCCGGTAGTCGGCTGTCTTCGTGCACGTCAACATTCACACTGCCAAAAGCAAAGAGAGTCGCTGCTAGCGCTGCCTGCAGGGTGATCACGTCATTCATGACGTCGTTGCTCCAGGATTCGGCCCCTTCTCCAAGCGTCGGCGGAGTTGCCAGACGCACGATAACGAAGACCAGAAAAAAGGAAAAAACTGTTATTGGTTCGATGCGCACGCGTCAATTTAAATAAAGAATATATATTTTTTGGCTATTATGCCATAAGCGAACTGATTATGAAAATCGCAATGCTCTGATATTTCTTCCCTGGTAGAGAGGGGGTGTAAAATTCTGATGTATAAAATGGCCAGCCTGGAACCGTCTCGAGGTATTCGGCTCCCGTCTGCGTCATTATGCATTTGAGATCAGTATTGTATTAAGGAACCCTTATGGTCAAAGCNTTATGCATTTCAGATCAGTATTGTATTAAGGAACCCTTATGGTCAAAGCTAATATGGGCATTTGGCGCTCCATATTTTGTGTTGGGTTTTTATTATGAAAAATTGTATAGGCATGATTGCCTGTGTTTAGTGCAGTTTCTTGTAAAGTATAAAGTATCCAATGTGCCATAAATATATTTTGAAGAAACCATGTGGCTTGTAAATAATCTAATCATCCTAAGGTTTGATAATGCTCGTATGAACAACTTTTATTATGGCTTTAGTAATATCACATTGGGGCACCATTTTTAAGTAACNAATAACTATTTATACTGCTTTTTTTGGTATAAGTTAAGGCCCAAAAATTGTATTAGGGAGAAAAGGTGTTTTAAAAATGAAATTTTACCTGTAATATAATTTAAATTTGTATATAAGAAATGTTCCACTATATAAAATTAAATTAAGAAAATTTTATTGTTTCACTGGGNCCTAAGGTTTGATAATGCTCGTATGAACAACTTTTATTATGGCTTTAGTAATATCACATTGGGGCACCATTTTTAAGTAACTATTTATACTGCTTTTTTGGTATAAGTTAAGGCCCAAAAATTGTATTAGGGAGAAAAGGTGTTTTAAAAATGAAATTTTACCTGTATTATAATTTAAATTTGTATATAAGAAATGTTCCACTATATAAAATTAAATTAAGAAAATTTTATTGTTTCACTGGGTGTGTAAAAGGGTTCCTGTGGCAAAGTATCCCAGATTTTCTCCTATGCCTTCAACTTATTCTGTTTGTGGATGGATGGGGAGTTTTGACCTGTTTAAGAGAAAGAATTTGAATTAATATTTCTCTTACTATTTGCCAATTGCTGAGTTGTTTATGGTTATTGAACTTGGGGCGGTCAGGGTGTTGGCCCTTTCACACATGGGGTGCTGATGACGATACCCTGGGCTCACAAACGGACAAAACTGACTATTTCTTCGGGAACTAACTATATTTCAAATGTTAAGAGCAATACAAACACTATCGGAATTTGCATGAGTAAGTTTTATACCAAAATATTTTAACTGTAAAATTAACTTTGTATATTTATTTTATATGACACCAACAGAGGTCGCGTGAAGGTTATCTTTTAAATAATTGCATTAGATAATGGATTGACGATAATTTTCTGAATAATGTACATATGTGTGAAATAAACAAAATGTGATAAGTACTTAGATTGCTGATTAAATGATAACATGTTCTACCAATAATTCTTCTAACCTAAATAGTACGATGATAAGATGTTTGAATGAAAATATGAAAATATCAGCAGTGCTGGAACGTAACTTGGCAAAGACAAACGCACTGCTAGAGTAATGTCAGGTTGGCAGCCGGGAGACGTGGTCACAGTGAGTGGGTCCGTGCTGCCACCTGGTGGGAACATTCTACGCCTGACACACACACCAGCAGCTAGACAGTTACATGGAGTAACCGCTATAATCGAGACATGATCCCTACAGCATAAAGGAGGTCACTAGATGCACACATCAAGCGAGAAGGTGCAGTGGGAAACCTACGGCTTTGCATTCTGAAGTACCTGNGGACCTGGGTTCGATTCTCGGCCCGGCCATACTAATTTGAAGTTCTACGTGGTGTCCCAAAAAATCCCTATGCGAATGCTATGATGGTTCTTAAACCAAAGCCATGGCTGATTCTTTCCCCGTTCCTGCTTCTCTGAGAAAATTGATGTCGCTCTAATAATGACCTCACTGCCGACGAGATGTTAAGTCGTACATAACTTGTTATATGTAAACAACAACATAAACTGCTGGTCATTAAAATCGCAACACCGAGAAGGATGTGATGTGCGATAATCAGATTCATTGCACATATTACTCGCTATACACAGATAACATGATCTTTCTTGCAGTTCTGTGTGACGTACAGAACACGGGGAAGCACTTTGTGGTACCACCGTGGCAATAACCACTGCTACACGCTGCGACATTGAGAGGAACAGACTTGGGATGTCCATCTGGGGTATTCGCCCATGCTTCTTCGATGCATACACAAAGCTCATCCGTGTGGCCGCGGGTTTCCTGTGGTATGCCAGTCATCTTCCGACCATGGACCACACATTTCCGATGGTTGAAAGATCCAATGAACCTGCTGGCCAAGGAAGCAGTGTGGCTTAATGGTCATCCACGAACCGTCGAATGACGTGTGTCACGTGCGATCTCTCATTGTCCTTTTGGTACAGGGCCCCACGCTGACCTTTGGAGTCAGGGGACAACAACAGTCTCCAACACCTGAGTGATTTAATGGTTGATGGTCATCGTATCAGCGATGTGGAATAAGGCACGAACGATACCGGAAACTATGGCACCCCATGCCACAACTCCTGATGCTGGGCCGGTATGATGGTGCATAATGTAGCTAATGCAAAACTCGGCCAGGTGTGCGCAACATTGCTACCAGACATGGAGAATACAATCGTGGTGCTGCAGGCATAAGCGGGATTCATCGGAGAAGTTTTATGGCATGACATTCGTCCTTCCAAGCACAACATTCCATGCGCTATCGCAGCCACGGGTGCCTGCGTTAAGTAGTCAGTGGTTCCCGCAGTAATGGGCGCATGGGCAATATGACCTGATGCAACAGATGGCGACGAACCATGCATGCGAACACAGATTGATGTGCCACATGCCTGAACTCCTGAGCGATGGTGTTAGATGTGGTTGTACCGTCCATAATCACCATGCGCACCAGATGTATGTCCTCGTGCTCGTCCGTGCGACGAGGACACTGTCTCAGCCGTCCTTCTTTGACCCACTGATCCCGTATCTGGCTGCAGTTCTTCCGACGTTAGAACCAATTTCGCGGAAGTATAATCCACAATCCTGATATGCCACTATTATGCCGCGTTCAAAGGCGGAAACCTGTTGGTATGGTTTTCCTGTTATTAGATGCGTAATTCTCACTCCGTCTGTGCACTTTAACGGCGTGAAACATAATGTACAACACTTGCCAGTGTCGCCATTAACGCATATGCTGTGCCATTCGGCTAAACAGCTAATCACGTCATTGTTGTGCCCTGCTCACGCATTTCCCCAATGTGGGATCCTTCAGGTGCGTCCTTATTGGTGTTGCAATTTTAATGGCTAGCAGTGCATTTGCTGTGATTTATTTTCCAGCCACGTACGAGATCAATTTACCAATCCTTGCTGTCCGGTTAGCATGAGGGAAATCAACGATGGATCCCCATTAAAGGTGTTTACTTGAGTGAGGATGGCATATACTCGTTTGGTGTGCCACGGTTCATCAAAAAGGACAGGAAATGTGTAATACATACTCTAGCTCTGTCTATCCTTACCGTGTTTCCAAATTTCGCCTCACATAATGATCTAAAAGATCTGAAACCATAATTAGNTTATCGAAAAGGACAGGAAATGTGTAATACATATTCTAGCTCTGTCTATCCTTACCGTGTTTCCAAATTTCGCCTCACATAATGATCTAAAATATCTGAAACCATAATTAGATGCATGGCTTCAAATAATAATTTAAAATTGTTAAGTGTGACATCTGATAGCTTATCGAGTACTATATCTGCCAATGTATCCTAAAGTCATATTTTCCGGAAAAATTCAACGCTACAAAATAACGGACAAATGATGTTATATTGATGGGAATATTACTGTAGCCTTTGAAAAATAAATATCACAGCCAGAANTCATCAAAAAGGACAGGAAATGTGTAATACATACTCTAGCTCTGTCTATCCTTACCGTGTTTCCAAATTTCGCCTCACATAATGATCTAAAAGATCTGAAACCATAATTAGATGCATGGCTTCAAATAATAATTTAAAATTAATGTTACGTGTGACATCTGATAGCTCATAGAGTACTATATCTGCCAATGTATCCTAAAGTCATAGTTCCCGGAAAAATTCAACGCTACAAAATAACGGACAAATGATGTTATATTGATGGGAATATTACTGTAGCCTTTGAAAAATAAATATCACAGCCAGAAAAAATAGCGCCACATGTAGGATCGAGGGAGAGCTGCCCTTCCCACATACTTGGCCAGCTGAGTGCCAAGGCGCCGCCGCTTTTCATCATTGCCGAAGCTCAGAGCGGGGGAGTTTAACTTCCCTGCGGTATTCAGGAACAGTCCCACCTATTGGCATCGATATCGGACGATTCGGCCAACGCCCGACGTCGCCCGAACTAGCCCGATCATTTCAAATGCGGCAAAAGGTGTGCACGTGGTCTCAGTGCTTCCGATCTCATCGACCGATCACAGCGACGTCAGGTATCCATCGGGTGAATTTAAAATAAGTTTTATTTTTCCGGCCGATGTATCTGACGTAGTTCATTAAAAAGTTATATCACGCTATGGATTGCGAGATACTTGTCAGTTTCGTTGAAAGAGAGAAGTAGTTTGTGGAATACAGAGGATGCTTCATATCACAACAGGGATGTTGTAGGCCGGCTGTGGAATGAAAACGCAACCTTATTGGAAAGTACAAGTGAGTACCATTCATTTTGTCTACCTTCTTGTATGTAATAAAATACATTTAATAATCTTAATATGTACGTAACGAAACGCAATATATTTTTTATGTCTATTTGCGTTTATCAACACGTTTGTAAAGAGCGACTGCCAGTATAAAAACAAAGTAAGGACATTATAATTGAACACTGTCATTATGTTTATTGATAACATTTCTTACATAAGGTATGTATTGTGACCTATGAAATATTGTTTGAAAACATCGCGTCGTGACGAGTGATTAGAACTCATGGGTGTAGCTATGGGGGTTCAAAGGTGGCAACTGCCCCCCTAAACCATGTTCAAATAAATAAAATTATCTAAAGTAATACTACAAGAGTGGCATAATGCAAGATTTTAGTGGTTTTTTAATAACTGACGATTTTGGTAGATTTTTCTGAGAATTTTACGTTGAAGTAAATAAATGTATGACAATTGTCGAGACATTTTGTTCTGAATCTAGTACAAAGCATCACAGTGAGTGTGTAAGCTAAAGCTCCTATTACATTAACAAACCCTGCCCCCTCTACCTAACATTAATCCTGGCTATGCCCCTGATTATAACGTCTCAGGTTCCTGCTATCTTAGCTATTTCCAGTGGTGTCGAAGTCCAANAATCCTGGCTATGCCCCTGATTATAACGTCTCAGGTTCCTGCTATCTTAGCTATTTCCAGTGGTGTCGAAGTCCAACAAGGTTGACTCATATATACCGTCTTTATCAATCACAATATTATGCAGCAGACAAACAATTTTCACAAGAGTGTCTACATGACATGGATCTACTTGTAGTTCACTCTTTAGACATCTCCATTTACTCACTATAATGCCGATCGCATGTCTAGCTCTGCTGAAGCGGTAACTGAAAGTTTCTTTTTCTGCTTCGACATTATTGCCAGTAGGACACGGTCTAATTGAGTATTCCTTTAAATTATAACTTTGATCACCCAGCAATACATGGTGGACCTGGATATTTGTCCCTGGTAATGGTTTAGAAGGTAGCACGTTGAATAATTTATTTTCGAAATGATGATACACACCGGTTTCCATGAACACACCACTGCGCTTCGTCTTCCATAATCTCCTACATCCATCGTTATAAATCTATATTTCGTATTAGCAATCCCTTGAAGATGAATGCAGTGGATATTTTGTGTAGTTAGAAAACTTAAATCCTAAACGAGCGGGAAATTTTATGCCCATATGTTTTCCGTCGATACTCCCAACGCAATTTGGGAAATCCCACATACGCTCATAGTTACACGTGATTTGTTGAAAATGCTCAACAGATGGAAATAGCATGTGTTTGTCACTAAATGTCACCCAAATTGCTTCACACGAGTCGTAAACGATCCTGGTGATAGCATTGTGAGAAATTCTGAGGGATAATGCCAAAGATCCGAAGGCTAGTCCAGTCTATAAGAAACGGAAACAAAGAAAACAGTAACAGATTAACCTACATATTAACCAAAATATGTATGAGTGCACTCCAGATTAGAATGACCATATTTGGAAAATGTTTTTAAGTGTAAATATAAGCAATTATATTAACAACTGTACATTAGAAATCAAACAACACAGTTATATTTTATTTTATTTTAATGTTGTATTTATAATATATTCTTTATCTTCAAAATATCATTTTGAACACCTGTTTAATTATTGTAAGTTTCAGGACGCCGCCGTTAAAAAGAAATGGCAGTATTTAAGAGACACCTATCGTCGAGAGCTTGCAAAGGCCGACCAGCCAGCGGGCTCTGCATCTGAGGGTAATTCTAAGTGGAAATATTTTCAATAAATGAGTTTTTTGCATGACACCAAAGCGTTTCGTTGGAAATGTACCCCGACCTAACAAAAGCAACGCAGANCAAAGGCCGACCAGCCAGCGGGCTCTGCATCTGAGGGTAATTCTAAGTGGAAATATTTTCAATAAATGAGTTTTTTGCATGACACCAAAGCGTTTCGTTGGAAATGTACCCCGACCTAACAAAAGCAACGCAGACAATCCGGCGAGCGACGATTCACTCCGTCTGAGCACGGCCGAATATGACGATGAACCAACTGAACAGGAATGTGGTGAACAATNGCGAGCGACGATTCACTCCGTCTGAGCACGGCCGAATATGACGATGAACCAACTGAACAGGAATGTGGTGAACAATCGTCCTGCGAGCAAGAAACAGACTCGAAACGCAGTCATTCTGTGACACAAGGCACAAGTGCAACATCGTCATAAGTATTCAAATAGCCGAAGAAGAGACATGGACNAGCAGTCATTCTGTGACACAAGGCACAAGTGCAACATCGTCATAAGTATTCAAATAGCCGAAGAAGAGACATGGACAAAAAAGAGTTGCTCTTAACTATTTACTACAACCGGAAAAAAACAGAAAGGTTTCCACGTATACGAATTGAAGAGAAAAAAATACATTAAATATGACGAGGATTATTACTTCCTGATGAGTTTACTCCCACATGTAAGTGCTATACCACAACATCAAAAACTACTCACTCGCATACGGTGGCAACCGGTCCTTGCTTGAAGGTGAACCAATCACTCCATGTAGTGTGTCATGTCACTCCAGCACACTTTCATATATTCTGTCAACAAATCCCAACTGGAANAACCAATCACTCCATGTAGTGTGTCATGTCACTCCAGCACACTTTCATATATTCTGTCAACAAATCCCAACTGGAAAAGCACACCTTTGCCTAGCCCGTCACAGGACAATAACTGGAACAGCACGCATTTTGCCTAGCCCGTCACAGGACCATAACTGGAACAGTACGCCTTTGCCTAGCCCGTCCCATGACCATAACTGGAACAGAACGCCTTTGCCTAGCCCGTCAAAGGACCATAACTGGAACAGCACGCCTTTTTCTAGCCCGTCACAGGACAATAACTGGAACATTACGCCTTTGCCTAGCCCGTCACAGGACCATTACTGGAACAGTACGCATTTGCTTAGCCCAACAAAGAAAAATAACTGGAGCAACCTCATATTTCCGATTGTTCAAGCTGAACCTGATCAGTAACAAGTATTAACAGCAAAAAAAAGCAGCTCTGCGGATTTTTGCGTTTCAAAACTCAAACTGTAATTCGTTTATTTCTAAAATGTTCCTGCTGTTGTTTTGCATACCACTGTTGATGGTTTAATAAATGTTTTCTCTAGCTATTCCACTTGTATATTGTTGCACTAAACGGACTATCTTAGCTCAGATAGTAATTTTAAAACACTTCATATATATGTAATATAACAAAAGGTAGTATTGAATTTGAAACTAAAAATATATTACTTACCTCAAGGTTACCATGAGTCTCTCTTCAGGTGGAGTACATATTTGGAAGTTCAACTGCTTTTCGATTTTGTCCCGTATATTCTCCAATAAGTAGAAAAATGTTCCTTTGGTCATTCTCATGTACCCGAAAATTTTTTCATCCTTTTCGAGTAGTGTGTAAAACAACGTATGATATTCTCCATAATTTTCTCTACCCACAAAAACTTATTTGGCGAGACACCTCCTCTTACTTGGTAATAAATATTTTAACGCGGGGCTTGTTTTCCAAAACAGAAATGATGGAACATCCATTTTGTTCGACTACACTCACTGGAACGAAGCGAGCTGTCGGAGGCGCTGTGACCAGCCTATCGTACGACCACATCGGCCGATGTCTGACGACAGAAGTCCGTCGACCGATGTCGGTGCCGCTATGAGCGTACAAGCATTTCAGGCTGGTCACTCGGCCAGCCAGCTAGCCACAGCGTTGTTGTCGCCAGCCCTCTCCGCTACTGTGCACGAGAGACAAGCACTCTGGGCGGCGAGTAGTCCAACATTCTAACAAGTGGCCGAGCCTTGGTGCCTTCTTTAAGGTGCAGCCACATCGCAGATATCTCTTACCCGGCCACGAGAAGAAGGCTCGCATAGGGACAGCTGCTATCGAAACCATTATGTGCAGTATATTTTTTAATTTTAAAAATGGGTACGTGCACTTACGTACGCGCGTTAGAATTTATAGTTCTTTGGCGTGACTAAAATAAAATAAATTAATAAGATATATATATATACAATGAATTGCTATTATAAATTAAATGTTTTTCAATTTGCTTATTACATGAATATATTTTCTGNATATATATATATACAATGAATTGCTATTATAAATTAAATGTTTTTCAATTTGCTTATTACATGAATATATTTTCTGTCGGTTTTTAATATAACCACGTGCTATGTTGTGTACTTTGCGTTTGTGTATTGCTAGACGATACGCGCATACGCGTTGGGTCATACCCCTACTACGTCCACTGTCGAATTTCGTTACACTGTGCGCGCGCAACTTCCGTTGCACAGTAAACTTTTACCCTCAACGCGCCAAAAGAAGTATAACTTCAAAAAAAAATGTATAATTCTTAGCATTATTATTTTGACTACGAATTACGAAGTCGTAGAGGCAAAATAACTTCTACATCGACTATTTCGAACGCGCTTGTTTTAAAAAGTTTCACTTTGTATTTTTCAATACGTATGTTTCGTGGTTTGCTAAGCAATTACTAAATGTGTCGTTAACAAAATAATTTACTTGTCTCAGTTTAGAAAAACATTTTATCTATTTANCGCTAAGCAATTACTAAATGTGTCGTTAACAAAATAATTTACTTGTCTCAGTTTAGAAAAACATTTTATCTATTTACACGGGCGGTGCATGGAGTGGCGATTATATGGTTATTATTCAATTATTGTATGTAGCCACTCGTTGGAAAGGGGATGCCTCATGATGTCCCACAACATGCCAACCACCACGAGTCCAAACACTACGGCTCAGTCACCAGAGAGAATCTCCGGTGGGACAAACCCATCGTTCCAAGGCACTTGTGGGTTTGTCCCGACCGGCTACGAGATTAAAGTTGAAAAGTGCTGATTAGCTTTAGTGCATTGTCGCCAGCACTTTCTGGTCNTGTCCCGACCGGCTACGAGATTAAAGTTGAAAAGTGCTGATTAGCTTTAGTGCATTGTCGCCAGCACTTTCTGGTCCTTGGACTGTAAATGTAAAATATTAAAGTAAAAGGCAAAAATGCTCGACTGGCACTTAGTGGGATTTCGTTACGATGAAACTATTAGTCCCTGATGATTACATCATTTTTTACCTAAGAGGATCTTTCAAGATTATGAAAATGAATGTAACACAAGCCACATACTTGACTGGGTGAGCTCCGCTGCTGTAAGGCTGAAAGTTGGAGTCCTGGACCACGCAAGCGCATGTGTGCCTGTGTCTCCATCTAACCGCCAACTCAGTTTCCCTTGTNGCACAAGCCACATACTTGACTGGGTGAGCTCCGCTGCTGTAAGGCTGAAAGTTGGAGTCCTGGACCACGCAAGCGCATGTGTGCCTGTGTCTCCATCTAACCGCCAACTCAGTTTCCCTTGTTTCGAAAGCTGTTCCGAATCGCCTCCGGGTTAAAAGTGTGACGCTAGGAAACATATCATGGTTTTACTCGTTGCAGTTTTCACGTCTTGGAAACGTGAACGGCGATAGTCGTTTCCATACGTCGAATGTACTTACTTGGCTTGTGGGTATCAGACCTGAGCGGACCCAGAGGGGAGTCACAGAAGACATGACACCTACCCGCCCCCTAAAACCCGTACGCTCGTATGAAACAGTCCTGTGAATGATTTAGAACTTAAATGGAACATTATCATAATTGCTTAAAACATTGATTTTGATTGATTAATTTATTATAGTTTAGTAAAATTACGATGAGACAATGTCCCCCTTTCATGCCCAGAATCGAGTGGAGCTGCGCTTGCACAGAGTATAAGGACTTCTTCATGGTAGCAGCAGGTCCCTCCTGGCTAGCAACAGGGTATTCCCGACCGGGGACCACCAATATTACATTCAGGACAATTTTTAATGAGCCTACCAGTGTATTATAATTTTCTATTTCAGTAATGCTGGTCAGAACTGGTAGACGTGCTGTTGTGGCAACTGGTGGTAGAAAGACCCTACTGGAAGAGAACGCGATAAGCTGCCTTTATAACTGACGGTGTGTATGTAGCATGCTGCGCCCTCCTCCCCCACTCCCCTTGCAAGCACTTGTAGTGTATTGAGTATACTTCAAGCAGTGACGTCGTGGTGAGTAGCGACGTCATATAGCGTTGTGCGAGAAGAAGCAGCCGTGGGCTGAACTCACTGGCAGTGTGTAGTACTACATATATCTACGTAAATAAAACGAAATTTTCATTCAATTATATCTTTCTACCTAACAACTGGAATACCAATGAAATAGATTAATGCATTTTGTTTGTAATTTATAATGGATATGTTAAACGGTGCTAGATGTGTTGTCAACTCCCGCAGGCGTTAAACCACACCCGTTGACTGGAGTTTTTCACTAAGGTGGCATTATTTGTTATTTGAGACATGCAAATTAATAATCAATCGATAAAATAACACACAAATGTATGGTTACAGATTTGTGTAAGACATTCTGTTAGCAACCTCTATTTTATTACTTCAGGAGGATGCTTTTACCAACGACACTTAAAGAGTTTAGCGCTCTGCTGTCAACAAAACAAATTCCATAAGTTGCTGCTTAATGTCGTGTGGTTTCCGAAATGTTTGTATAAAAACCGTAAAAAATATTAATATTAGAGATATCATGATATCTCCCGTAAAGTTGACTGTACGTCAAAAGTGCTATATCATCCTGTATAAATTGGCATTTAAGCCATACGTCACAATATTTTTAATAAATATTAATATTATTTTCTCTCTGACGAATAAAAATGTAGTGGCAAAACATGAATACGTATTTTAAAAGATACTCATGATACCAATATCCGAGTATTGACTGTTAAATATCCTTGATACTTAATCAATATATTGTGTATATGATATAGATCACATGACATGTGATTTAGTTGGCAAAGTTAATTAGGAGTATAAAAACTTGAGCTTCCATTTTCCAAAAATTTCGATTTTTCGGTTATATATTTTGAAAACTATAATTATTTAACTACAAATAATTACATCTATGTGGTACTTATATAAATTACTTTCATATAGTTTGAAATATGGCCTTAAAACCTAGACTTCTAAGTTATAAATCTTGGTTTGGCGCTCGTGATGNGGGAAAAATTTTGCAAGACGAGCTAAATGTCTACCAATGGTTTTTGTCGTTATTATTGCTGCGGTAAGGTGCTATAATCAGAGCCACTGGCGGTGCCGTGTGAGCATATGTACAAGAATCTGACAGTATACAAAAGCGATACATTAAGAAAACAATTTTCAGAGCATCATTAAATCATTACATGAAATACCACGAACTAACATTTCGGAGCTGTGAAAATGTGTGACGAATTGCCGCCTAAATCCAAATCAAAGAATATGCTGCAGTCAATATATACTTTGTAAAGACATCAGTTTGTACCATACGTACATTGAAGGGAAGATGCAAACCACATCAGTTTCAGGAATTTAAGGCCTCCATACTACATGTAATACTGTCACTAATCTATTTGTAGGAGATGGAACAGGTGTCCAACACATGGAACTGCTGTAATTTGTGCGTCTGCTTTCTTATTCAATCGAACAAGTTAATGAGTAAAAATTTTAACATTAGTCAAAACATGGAGCAAAACGGTGTACTTTACATTTCCCACAGCATGACTTCTAGGAAGAGTGGTACACAGGTTTGATCTTTTAATTTAATTGTAATGCATAATGGACTGCTATGACAATATCTTCAACTCGTATAAAACTATAATAGCTTGCGTGAGGTGACAATGTCGATGGGCTCTTATGAAATAGATGATGTGGCAAGGCACACTGAAGATTACTTATATTACGATACAAGTGTTCAAACTAAATATAAATCTCAAAACTTGGAAGATAATCATCAACGCTATTAACTCTACAAAGTTTAATATGACATGACCGATCCTGGGTTCGAGCTGCGAATGTATGGAACTGGTAAAACCCACAAATATTCACAATCTGTAAATGTGTTATCGGTTAACGTGATATGGATAAACTGTACTTTGGTCAGTGACTCATTTCTCAATAATAGGCCATGAAATAAGCTGCACGAGATTTTGTTGATGGTCCCTCTCAGTTTAACACTGGTCAAAGTATCACGTAACATCATTCATGGTCTGGTAGTTGTAAAGAGAACACACAAAGCAGCTACATTTATCNTGTAAAGAGAACACACAAAGCAGCTACATTTATCATTGACCAACACACAGAACTGATGAACTTTCGAAACGAAGACAACGCATCAAGCTTGCATTTGAGACAATAAGGAAACTATTTAGGTCCAAAGCAACAAAGTAAGGCATCGCAAGAAGCTGACTACCTGTAGACCACTAGTCATCAGGAACTAATGCGTATTTTATACACATTCACTGTCTCGACGACGATCGTAATGACGATTACATACATATAGTCTAGGTGGTCATTTGTTAAGTGATTATGACTATATGGAACTTCATTAACACAAGTCATCCTAATCAGGTTGTACACACTAACATCTGAGGTTCGGGTCGTTGCACAACACCAAGATACCTGATCTATTCATTTCCAGTCTTTCCTGTGATTCAGAGTAAATCTTAAAAAAAAAGTTGGAGAAAACTTGACATCGATGAAAATATTGAGCAATGAAATTCTTCGCCTGATCGATCGCATCACATCTTTGGTCAACGGTGTCGAGCTGGACTACGTGTTAAGTTGTCTGCATAACAAGAATTATTAAAAACTACATAAAGTACATGCCATACGAGCTATCTGAGCTGACCGGGTCCATTGGGTAATAAAAGATTAATACAATTTCCCTACATATGCGGAATAAAGTTAGATATGTGCTGGGATTCGCCGAAGGTTACAATCCCATTACTGTTTATTGTAAAATGAATTGGCGCTGCTTGTAGCCAATATGCACAAGGGTGTGCAGATTGGCTACATATTGGCATACATCGTGGGTGTAGCGGGAAATCTTGAAGCTGTGGGACTGAAGCCACAATCTGAGATATTGATGCTACCTCGCATTTGGATGAGTATCGCCGAACGTAACAAGATGCCAAAAAATATGGAAAATGATAGAAAAATATGTGGCATTCAGCTTTAGGAATTTCGAAATCTATCTTGGATTGCCTTCAAATCAACATATTAGTTAGATGTTCATGTCCAGCTTTGTCACCATGAAATACAGACACGTAATCATCAAGCTCTTTACTGGGAGAAAGAACAACATTAGAGCGTCGTTCGCAATTAGACAATTGTCACATTCAAAAATAAAAATATATTTGAATAGCGAAACTTAGCTATATATTGACATGAGCATGTGCCTTTTTAAATTAGAGAGCACCTGCTTGCATATAAAATGTACACACAATTACATCATGCTTATTATACACACTCCTATTCCCAAATATTGAGCCTTAATGTTTAAGAGTATTGCGTCATTAATGGTTAGGATATGAGTAAACAAAATGTGCAAATTAGTTCGACGGTAATAGACTGCAGGGTCGAACTCACGATCCAGATGATAATTTTGGCACACGAAACCTTTCTGTCTATAACTCACGGCCAGCTTGCTTCGTAAAGCTGCCAAGACAAAGTACTGAAAATACAGTCTCGAGAACTGTTAAAGAATACATAAAATACGGACGTTCGCACGATTAACTATTTTGTTGCCTTCGAGAATAGTCAGCATTAAGATGTTTCGTAATATGCATAGTATCTGCAGCCGAAAGCATTGCGTTCTCAAGGAGAACCCTCCACCAACCCCACCTTACTGATGGAAACTCTAGGATGATAACAGCAACAATACCAAAAATTCACTGAACAAGAACTACAAAATCCTGAAGTTTGGATGAAAGCAATACAACATAAATTCTAGCAGGAAAAATGTTCTGCGATTTCCTGATGCTGTAATGGGCCACGGTGGTGCAGTGTTTAGGCTCCTCGCCTCCCATCTAGGTGAACCATGTTCTATTCCGGGGGTTCACTCCCGGAATTTCGCATGTGGGAATCGTGCTGGACGATGCCGCTGGTCGGTGGGTTTCCTTGGGGATCTGCCATTTCCCCCACCCTTGCATTCCGGCGCTGCTTCATTCTCACCTCACTTCACTCTCATCGGCTATCAAACCTTGTTGTTAAGAGCAGCTTAAATCTCTCAACTCAACTCATTTTTTTAACAAAAAAAATGTTTTGTATTGTTTTCTATATAAAGCATGTTAATAATTTAAAAAGTTTCATACTCAAGCTTTAAATAGACTAAACATGTACTCATGTGGTACATATTATTTTGAAACCAGTAATGTGGGACTTCAGGTTAAAACCTGAAAAATGTTAGATGGAATACCCAAAGAACCAGCATTCACAGCACCTATCGTAAAATATTTTCCATCATCAGTGATAAAGGAGGTTTGGAGGGAAGGGCGCCAGCACATTATGTTACTTTTTCTCGGCGAATGTGAAGAAATTTGGTATGTTTGGGGCCTGTTTGAGGTACATCTGAGGTCTGCTTGTGGTACATCTGAGGTCTGTTTGAGGTATATTCGAGGTCTGTTTGACGCATATTTGAGGAATTAGCACATTCAATTCCTCCAGAACCCAGAGTTACACGATATTATTGACTACTGAATGAGCATGATGGGATGGTTTCCAAGTGAGCATATCTCAGACACGTGACATATCGAGCTAACTTACTGGCCACGGAAGTAGTGCCATATGCCCTGCTGTTTAGTGCAAGTACATTCAGCAGGCAGGGTCGGTATGGAGAATGGCGTGGCTTATAACCGATATAGCGGGTATTTTTACCAAGGTGATTCTTGCTCCCTTGAATGGCGGAGTGGCGTGGAGACTCGCAAACTACTGCGTCCAGTTCACATCAGTAAATAATTCTTTATAAATTACTTTTACAGCTAAAAATTCTGTTTTCTTCAAGTTGCATTGTACAATACGTTACAATTATTACAGCACCTGATTTTATGTAGGCGGGATGCATATCCAGAGTTGTTTGATTTTCGTTTTACTTTTAAAATAGAGAACGGGCATTTCTGACACCTGTTTTAATTTAAAATGAAGAGTTGTTGGGAACTCAAGTAAAAAGCTTGTTATGAAGCAACTTGTTCTGTCTTTACTTTGCAAGTTTTCTTATAAGGCACTCGCTGGTAACTGACCAGTGGGACACCCTCTTGTTATTTTTCCTGCTGTCGTCTCCCTTACAACTTTGCAATGCACGAGTGCGATTCCTTCCCTACCTGGCGGTACAATCGCCAGTTGCAGCACCTGTGAAGAACACACCTGTCTCAGCCAGTCTGCGGAGTGGTCTAGTACCGAGATGTTGCAGGGTTGAAACTTGGGCGCGTAGAGTCAGCACCCCTCTGCAGTGGCAGCCCGCCGAACCGATGTGAGTGAATGCAGAGTGAAGAGATTTTGGCCGGCTCTTAACAGCGAGGTCTTGACAGTCGATAAGGGGGCTCAAGGTGAGTATGGAGCAGCGCTGGAGTGAAAGGGCGGGGAAAACGGGAGATCCCCGATAAAACCCGCTGACCAGCGGCATCGTCCGGCACGATTCCCACATGCGAAAATCCGTGAGCGACCCGGCTGGGGGTTGAACCCAGTTTGCCTTGGTGGGAGGCGGGCAGGCTAACCGCTCATCCACCGCGGC
>NQII01006213.1:34366-91676 GCA_002778355.1 Clitarchus hookeri | reverse complement strand
CAAGACAGGTCAGCCCGTTTGCTGGTCAAAAACCCACGAACTAGGCAGGCTTGCTCTCCATTCCTACTCACCGCGGCTATATGGCGGCTTGCCTGCTCGTGTCCCTTGAGGTTTCTTGGCCCACGAAACTGTCACGGCCTTCTTACGCATGCTGGGCATTTGAGGCCATTGGGCCAGCCCTGCTCAAGTTATACTTTCAGGCTATGCATACGCCTCACGCAAACAAACCTTAACCTAGTCTATGAAATCACACTGAAGGGACAAATCACCACCTCATTCGTGCGCACTCAGTTTAATAATATTTTCATTAGAAGTTTTTTTTACCAGGCATTACCAACACACATATTTTCTTCCTGTATATATTAATATTAATTATAAATGAAATTTCATCTATGAATTATATAAGATGTACAAGTACCAGCTCAACTTAACCAAAAGTAAGATATTTCTAGGCATAAAACGCTTGTGATACATTATATGTTTAGGAAACAACGAAACACGCCATGCATGGAGTGATTTTTTTAAGGTATGATTCAAAACCTATGAAGTAACCGTGACTAGACTATAGTCGCCAAACGAGCTGAATCAATGCTGAGTTAACAGACTCTTATACGAAAAAATGCGGGTACGGATCCCAGGTCTGCCATCCTGATATCTGTTTTCCCTTGTTCCTCGAGACCACTGTGCGCGAATGCTGGGGTGCTTGTTTCACATACGCCGTGTTACCAACCCTGCCTGTCCGAGCAAATTGCACCGCCTCTAACGGCCGTGCGGTGAACTATACGTCCTGCTTCCTTCCTCTCATACCACCAGCATTCGACACTTCACTTATTTTTCAACATCCCTGAAGTATTCATAGCACACCTCTAAATCAATAGGGCAAGTGCTTCTCATTGTATGTTTTCTTATTTCACTCTGTAGTGCGTTTATAATAATCTTTCTTCCGGAATCTTCGCTTCGGTACACTTTAGAAACCGGTGGGGCCACGGTGGTGTAGTGGTTGGATTACACACCTCCCACCTAGGCGAACCAGGTTCGATTCTCGGTGTGGTCACACCCCGGATTTTCGCATGTGGGAATCGTGNTGCTTTCTATACGCTCTTCACAATCAACTGAACACTTTTGAGGCTCCAGTTACTTTTACTTTCGGCCATTTTTTTTTTATCATATAACCACATTTTTAAATAAATATTTCTATGTCAGTAATAAACACAGTCTGTAAATTCCACCNATTTTTTTTATCATATAACCACATTTTTAAATAAATATTTCTATGTCAGTAATAAACACAGTCTGTAAATTCCACCCCACTTGAAAGTTAACGTCTAAGGCTAAAATAAAATATATTTACTGACTATTACTCCAGATGAGAGGGCTTCGAAAAGTTTTTACTTTACCGTGAATAGCTTATAGCAACTGTTTTATCCGATGCCATGACATTTATGGATCGATTTGAGACTAGGTTTTCGTCAGCGTGTTTATGCCCTCTCCACAACTAACTGATTTATTACAGAGAAATTCTAAAGACTGCACTAAAGAAAACCTCTTATGTCAAAAANGCCCTCTCCACAACTAACTGATTTATTACAGAGAAATTCTAAAGACTGCACTAAAGAAAACCTCTTATGTCAAAAACATTTTCTTCCTTCAGGGTTATTTAGTTTTTCCGGTGGTAGAGTATGCTTAAAAATCTACTGCTTTACGGAGACACCACAGTCTAAATTCTAATCAGTGAAAAACCACTGATTCTCCGTGAATTTCAACTACTCGAATCAGTGGAAATGGCTCCACTTGGAATCAGTGTAAAACCAGTAGTTGTTTCATTGAAGCAATTTCACTGATTGAATAAGTGACGGCCCTCTGCTTGCGGTGAATCAAATATTGTGTTTATTGAATTTAGCGAAATCGTCGTGAGAAACAAAACATATTTCAGATAGCCACTATTTATATTGCGCAATGTAGTGTCATTTAAAAAAGTATTTAAAAAAAAAAATTACCGGTGGTCAGCAATGAACCCGCGCAGTACCCAGCCCGCTTTTAGAACGTTATCTTACCAAATGAGCTACCAATCCANCGGTGGTCAGCAATGAACCCGCGCAGTACCCAGCCCGCTTTTAGAACGTTATCTTACCAAATGAGCTACCAATCCAACCTTTATTTTTGGGGGGGAGGGGGTGTATATCCTATAATTATTTTTCGAAATTATGTAGTTTTAAATTTCATGACATTTCGTTTCGTTTTTAGTTTAATTGGTAGCGTTAGGATTGTTAAAACAAGTAGTACGTATGTGTGCACTCACTTCACTACGTTGAATGCACTTTAAACTTTTAAACCGAGCGCCACGATGATTTCGTGAAAACGAAATGAAAGACTTAAAATGAAATGAAAGACTTATTGCTTACGTTACCTCGTAAAATGTTATTATGAAAGACGAAACTCGCACTTTAGAATGTATTTTTTAATTGTTTTATTAGTTTGTGTGTTGTTATTTAGTTTTATACACGTTGTTTAACTAATGCATAACTAAAAAACCGTAAATTAAATGGTTGATGAATCAGTGGGAAATGTCACTAATTCAATAAGGAAGGAAAACTGGCATTTTTCACTAATACAACAGTTAAGTTCACTGAATTGTCTGTTGAATCCGCCAGGTACTGTCAACTTCTTTAAACAATGAAATTCTCACTGATTGAGATTTAGAGTGCATTTAGATGCAATGATTGTGCTAAAGTTTATAACCCGTAAAGCTGGGGAGGATAAGCAAATTTTTATTTTAAGACAGTATGTTAGTAAGCCAACTGCTGCAATATCAATAGATGTTATCAATAATAAAGGCATTATATATTTACTGGCTGTGTTTGTGGCGAGTAAAATTTAACAGTGCACTTGGCATGGCGGACACTTACAAGCAGTTATTCTCTCTTGCATGATATCCGTGTCTATGATCATAATTCTGCAAATTGATTATATAATCCTTTTAAGACTGTTTGGTTTTAGGAAAATGGAAAGGAACGAATCTGATGCGGATCTGGGTAGAAGGTTGCTGGTAGAGAGAAATAACAAAAGGCTGTTCTAATAATAACCCCNAACGAATATGATGCGGATCTGGGTAGAAGGTTGCTGGTAGAGAGAAATAACAAAAGGCTGTTCTAATAATAACCCCTCGTAACATCAAGTGAAGAACTAACAGTAAAGCCTTTATTTTCACCTTAAATAAAAGCAGATATGCTTGTAAAATAANCGTAACATCAAGTGAAGAACTAACAGTAAAGCCTTTATTTTCACCTTAAATAAAAGCAGATATGCTTGTAAAATAAAATAAATATTCTTACAGCGAAACCATTGATATGAATGGTTTAGCATTGAGACGCAGGAGGTGACGAAAATTATCGATGATCTGTAAATACCAGGCATTTATATTTATGGCATATAGCTGACACTCTCATTGTTAAGCAGAGAACATGTTTCAAGAGTGTCGGCCATGTACCAAATATTATCTCTGTACCTGTAGAGATTTAAAAGCGAGGCATAAATGTTTGTTCCTCGTTGCTCGAAATCGATTATAGTGTAACAAGCTCATGTATACTTTGTAGGTATACTTTGTTCCAGTTACAGTACACAAATGGTACGCGCGTGAATTATGCTCTTATTAGCTCAAAAGTTTTTAAAAGGAAACTGGACTACAGGTGTATTGAGGATGTTCCATTTAATATCGTTGTACCTCAGAGGTTCGCAGGAGCGTGCACCTATAAAGGGTGTGTTCGTGGTTTCACTGCTCACAAGTAGTAAATACCAGGATGGACCGAGGGATGCTGCGTGTGTACCAAGTACCACCTTGTACCGATAAATGCTTGCGATTGGTTTGTCAGCAGCCTCATAGGAAGACAAGCTCAGAACAGAGTTGATATGANCTTGTACCGATAAATGCTTGCGATTGGTTTGTCAGCAGCCTCATAGGAAGACAAGCTCAGAACAGAGTTGATATGATCTTCTTGAATAAAATGTCATTAAATACACAATGTTGGGGCTAAGAGTTGGACACTCGGCAATAAGAAAAAAAGCTTAAACTGATATGGAAGTGGCAGATATGAGTGCTAATCAGCAGTTGCACACGTGCGCTTGTTTACAGGAGTGGTTACTTGAGGAGTGAATGGCACTTGGGCAAANTGTGCTAATCAGCAGTTGCACACGTGCGCTTGTTTACAGGAGTGGTTACTTGAGGAGTGAATGGCACTTGGGCAAAATTAACCCCTAAATGCCTTTGACAAGCATTAAAGTATATTTCCAAATTGATGTGCTAATAGTTCTGTGATTATAAAATATCGTGTAAGATGGCAACGGATAGCCAAGAATCTCTTTCTGTAACAGTTTCCAACATGTCATGGAAGGGAAATTAATATTTTTGGATTTCACTTATTTCCAGTGTATTCAGAATCCAGAAACCGCCATAACAAATCTACAGTATGAAATTATTAAAGATGAGAACATTTTCAATATGATTGTGTGGTGGGAAGATGTGAATGTGTGATATCTCTATGCCAAGTAACATCCCTATAGTTGAAACAGAATAAAAAGCATGCCACAATTTTGACAGCCACTTATTTATACCCTTCCACCGTATATACCTGAGGGGTTTAAAATGGAGTTGCAGGAGGAATGATAATAAAGGAAACTAAGGATATGGTTCGAGACAGATTCGTTGATATTATTCTCTACCCATAAGAATGAACCTTTTAAGTCAAAAATTACATTTGTGATATTAATTTGTACAGCAGAAATGCTTAAGCAACATCTAGCTCAAAAAGACTCTTGGTATTTGGTTTGGAAGACGCAGATACCTAAGAAAATTTAACCAAGACGTAAAAAAGAAAAAAGCTAAGAATAAAATGACGATTAATTCGACCTTTCAGTTTTCGTGAGCCACTTATGACAGAACCGCTTGAGCACATTTCGCAAGATAAGAAATTGTTATGTTATCACAGATATTTTGTGAGTGGGCAGAGAGTTCTTGACAGCACCGGTACTAAGTTTGTGATAAGATGCTGCTGTAAAAACACTCGAGCAACTCGCTGAGCATCACGACCCTAGAAGTGCGTGTTTCTCGAGATTGTTGTTACAAGTATGTAGGCCTACTTTGTTTGCCCAAAATGAATTGCTAACGTTTTTTAAAAGGATGTTGGAAGTTAGTGGCCATGAAAGACGCAAATACAGACCAAGCATTTTATGACATTACTTTGTGCGCCAGACGTGGTGGCACTTTTTGAGCGGAGAGGAGGGGATTTGCGTTGGGGAGGGGAAGCAACTGCGTGCGCAACTCTGGCGTTGTAGCATCTAACCTGAAAACATTATCCCAACACACGCAGTCGCACCACAGATGCCGTTTATGATTGATGCTGGTGAACGTTCAGGAAAAGAGAAGTATTAAAATCTGCGATTGAATGTTGGGACCGCAATGCTAAAAACAAGTGTTTAGATAGACCGACCAGCGAAGAAGCTGAAAGAGAACCAACCACACCGACATCAGCTGGATATCTGTCCTACCCATAAAGAAACAAAGAGTACTAAAACGAACCAAAACTTCTCCTGAGGTGAAGGGGGGAATGGCACACAATATATAAATCTAATATTAGCAAACTTAAAATGCTTAGTTTAGTTTTCTGAAAGTGCCTATTACAGTCCACTCCAGTTATTTCCTACTTTTTCTGAATGAAGCCTTGCTGAAGTTCTACTTCCAGTATATTCCTCCACCTCATGCAAACAAAGCTTAACCGAGCCTAGATAATTATACCAAAGGTACAACACACCTCATTCGTGCGCACTCAGTTGAATTATATTTTGCATTAGAACTATTTCTTACTAGGCATTANAAGGTACAACACACCTCATTCGTGCGCACTCAGTTGAATTATATTTTGCATTAGAACTATTTCTTACTAGGCATTAACAGCACACCTTTTTTTTTTTCTCTGGATTTATTCTGTTATAAATAAAATAATTTAATTAGTAAGCGAAATATAAGAACAATTTTAACTTAATCAAACGTAAGGTACTTATATGATTAGAAAAATATAAAACGCTCGTGATACCAGACATATTTAGGAAACAAGCAACACGTCATGCACATTGTGATTTTTCAAATGTTTCTTTCAAAAGTGTGAAGAAACCGTGAACAGACTAAAGATGTTATATCGGCCTTACGTCTACATANAAGGTACAACACACCTCATTCGTGCGCACTCAGTTGAATTATATTTTGCATTAGAACTATTTCTTACTAGGCATTACCAGCACACCTTTTTTTTTTCTCTGGATTTATTCTGTTATAAATAAAATAATTTAATTTGTAAGCGAAATATAAGAACAATTTTAACTTAATCAAACGTAAGGTACTTATATGATTAGAAAAATATAAAACGCT
This sequence comes from Clitarchus hookeri, assembly GCA_002778355.1. Classification (NCBI taxonomy): domain Eukaryota; kingdom Metazoa; phylum Arthropoda; class Insecta; order Phasmatodea; family Phasmatidae; genus Clitarchus; species Clitarchus hookeri. The sequence goes on along the minus strand of NQII01006213.1, from coordinate 85,258 downwards.
CGTGATACCAGACATATTTAGGAAACAAGCAACACGTCATGCACATGGTGATTCTTCAAATGTTTCTTTCAAAAGTGTGAAGAAACCGTGAACAGACTAAAGATGTTATATCGGCCTTACGTCTACATANTTTCAAATGTTTCTTTCAAAAGTGTGAAGAAACCGTGAACAGACTAAAGATGTTATATCGGCCTTACGTCTACATATTACATAGTAGCCCATTTTCATTATGTATTATCAATAGGAGCTGTATTTGCTATTATAGCAGGATTTATTCAATGATTTCCATTATTCACTGGTTTATCAATAAATCCATTGTGACTTAAAATTCAATTCACCACAATATTTATTGGAGTAAACTTAACATTCTTTCCTCAACATTTTTTTAGGTTTAGCTGGAATACCACGACGATATTCAGATTACCCAGATATATTTTCAACATGAAATATTGTATCTTCTANTTAGGTTTAGCTGGAATACCACGACGATATTCAGATTACCCAGATATATTTTCAACATGAAATATTGTATCTTCTATAGGAGCTATTATCTCAAAAATAAGAATAATAAAATTCATTATAATCTTATGAGAAAGAATATCATCAATATAGACATAACACGTATACTCTGACAGAGAGCATGAAGCNTTAGGTTTAGCTGGAATACCACGACGATATTCAGATTACCCAGATATATTTTCAACATGAAATATTGTATCTTCTAAAGGAGCTATTATCTCAAAAATAAGAATAATAATATTCATTATAATCTTATGAGAAAGAATATCATCAATATAGACATAACACGTATACTCTGACAGAGAGCATGAAGCNAATTCATTATAATCTTATGAGAAAGAATATCATCAATATAGACATAACACGTATACTCTGACAGAGAGCATGAAGCATTATGTCTACCAGGACACATGTTGCGTAACCGAAGTCCAGAAGCACGCAAATGCTAAGGACGGCCCAGGTATGCGTATCACTCGCATCATCGCCTCTGCGTGCAAGGCGCTGAACCTTCGTGCAATCTCTGCGTCGGCCACTTGCCTCTCTCAGACTTTCAGTGGTGAATTTATCACTTTATGGCTTAATAATAATTATGAGTGTGTGCTGCACATTCCTAACTACTTCATGCATACGATACGAAAGATTTACTACCTTGAAATTCCTGCTAAGACGTCCATTTTTTCCATGTTTACATTTCAATGTGTAAAAACTAAAAAAAATNTTACTACCTTGAAATTCCTGCTAAGACGTCCATTTTTTCCATGTTTACATTTCAATGTGTAAAAACTAAAAAAAATCAAATTAAAATAATAGAAAATGAAAACCGGTTTCTTAACGTGGAATGTTTCTTAAATGCCTGTTCGTTATCAGACATCACATGAAAACGTTGAATATTTTTTTTTTGGAATAAAACACTTTTCTCAGCGCTTTGCATATTCGTAGCCTAGCCAGCCGGAAAAATCAATATTCAGAACATCTCTTTCGATCTCGCTGGTGTTTCAAATTATTTCAATTAAGGTTTTAGTATATTGTGTGAATTCATTTTTAGGCAGTACAACTTGTTTCTCTTAACATGAAATGTATATTTGTTACATCATTAATTCCTGTATATCAAGACGCGTACATATTAATATCAACGTACGTAATTCTCTGATCCAAAATGTATCAACCTTTGTGGATATTACGTGTCAGATTTTTTTTACTTACTATAAATCTGGCTTTCATTTGACAGTTAGGTGCACAGTGTCTTACGGAGAGAGGGATTGATCTCGCATTCCTTCGTATTATGCACAGGGACGTGTGNGACAGTTAGGTGCACAGTGTCTTACGGAGAGAGGGATTGATCTCGCATTCCTTCGTATTATGCACAGGGACGTGTGCCAATTTTAGTATTACTTTACGTTGACATATCAGTTAACAAACGTTACGAGTGTCCCTTACTTGCTAGGACGTACTAACGTGGGCGAGGCCTACAATCGTGGAACACTAAGGGCGACTCAGTCACGCACATTACATGCCTCGTCGTCTCTATGTGCAAGGCACTGAATTCGCGTACAGACGAAGTGTGCAACTATCAAGACCTCGCACTTAAGAGGCTGTTTCGTCTCTCATATTAAATAAAATATTCGTCTTAGTGTGATAACAGGGTCATTACTGCAAATNACTTAAGAGGCTGTTTCGTCTCTCATATTAAATAAAATATTCGTCTTAGTGTGATAACAGGGTCATTACTGCAAATGTTTTATTACATACACATTATATTTCAATGTTCTGGGCAAATATATGTACCTGATTGTTAATAGGTGTTCCCTAATTATCACTCAAATGTGAGAATGAAATAATATATAAAATATTGTATTAAGTTAATTGTTACATAAATAGGCAACTCGTTAAAGATCTTATACTATGTCCGTAATGATGGGTAAGGTAACTAAACACTCTAAGAAATTATTCGGATATTTACCATGCCAGTGTATACGCTTAATGAGAAAGCAGTAATGGTAATTTTTTCCCTGTACATTCATTGTAGCGTTCCTACGTTTGCTGAGGAAACAGTCAAATGCGTAGTGAAGTTCCCAACTTTCTATAGTAGCGACGCTAAACATTCCTATATCTACAGCTTGATGTGCGGTATTATTTCCGTACAGTGTATAGGTTAGAAACTTCAATTACAGTTTAGGAAGTTAACCAGAAAATGTTTTACAGCGTAGGCTATTCACGGTAAAGTGAGCACTTCCGAAACTTCCTCCCATTTGGAATAATAGTCAATAAACGTATTTGACTTTAGGATTAGACGTTAATTTTCAAGTGCGGTGGAATCAATACACTGTGTTTATTACGCAAATTGCAATATTTATTAAAAAAAGGTTGTAAAGAGATAAAAAAAATGGCTGAAATAATATAGTAACTAGGGCCTCAAAACTGCTCACTTTACCGTGAACATCCTATATCTAAGCTTCTATTGTAAACTTTTTTCAATAAATCCTCCTAATTTTTAACCCAGAAGAAATAAATAAAACATTAAATATGGCGGGTGACGCGGGCTCTTAAGGGTCCTGCCTACCGGCTGGCAGCTGCNTACGCTTAATGAGAAAGCAGTAATGGTAATTTTTTCCCTGTACATTCATTGTAGCGTTCCTACGTTTGCTGAGGAAGCAGTCAAATGCGTAGTGAAGTTCCCAACTTTGTGTAGTAGCGACGCTAAACATTCCTATATTTGCAGCTTGATGTGCGGTATTATTTCCGTAAAGTGTATAGGTTAGAAACTTCCATTACAGTTTAGGAAGTTAACCAGAAAATGTTTTACAGCGTAGGCTATTCACGGTAAAGTGAGCACTTCCGAAACTTCCTCCCATTTGGAATAATAGTCAATAAACGTATTTGATTTTAGGATTAGACGTTAATTTTTCAAGTGCGGTGGAATCAATACACTGTGTTTATTACGCAAATTGCAATATTTATTAAAAAAAGGTTGTAAAGAGATAAAAAAATGACTGAAATAATATAGTAACTAGGGCCTCAAAACTGCTCACTTTAACGTGAACATCCTATATCTAAGCTTCTATTGTAAACTTTTATCAATAAATCCTCCTAATTTTGAACCAGGAAGAAATAAATAAAACATTAAATATGGCGGGTGACGCGGGCTCTTAAGGGTCCTGCCTACCGGCTGGCAGCTGCGNGAAGAAATAAATAAAACATTAAATATGGCGGGTGACGCGGGCTCTTAAGGGTCCTGCCTACCGGCTGGCAGCTGCGAAATTGTAATAGGAAATCCCATGTGAAGGAAATTTCGCCTGAGTGCGTTAATTTGAAAGATATGCGTTTCAAACAAAATGTGTTCTTCACGAATTTTTTAGGACAAGTTCCGTACAGCGGAAATGTTTCCGTAACACGTATCACCTGTTTTCAACGAATTTTTAAAATTTATGTTTTTACAAAAAAGTACATACCGCTTATCTATATTGAAAATATATGCTCGCGGTGATCTTCTCCTAAAATATTCGCGAAGAATGCATTTCGTTTGAAACGCCTATCTATAAAATTAACGCACTGAGGCGAAACTTCCTTAAAATAGGATTTCCTATTTAAATTTTGCAGCCGCCAGCTGGTAAGCAGTGCTCTTAAGGTGGCTGCCCAAATCCCTCTACTTCTAACGTGCAGCCTATGTGCAGCATTTCCTTCAACAATTCGCATCTATGATGCACTGCAAAATAATTTAATTAATAATTTATAACATTTGTCCAATTACCGAAAATGAAGTAAAAATATCTCTAATGTCTAGTTTCGTGTCCTGCTTTTACATCATAATCTTTTTTTTTAAATAACCTACAAACATGCGCGGTCGTAAAATGGGCTTTCAGCCGTGCGCCAATATGGTTACGCAAAATGTCTGCATAAATGTGGACAGATTTTGTTCGTCGTAATGGGCGTAAATGTGACCAGGCTTAAGTGTGAAATAATCCGACGGAAACCATGTAAAATGTTACTCGCTGTCGAATGTATGGTGGGTGAACATCTACCAGAAAAGTGAGAGGGTAAAAACACAGAGAACACGAGCTGCGCCACTGTCAGGAGGGGTGTTTAACAGAGATTAGAAACAAGGTCAGAGTACGGAGGGGGGGGNAGGGGGGGGGGGGAGAAACGCACGGATCTTGAGAAAGGCGAGAATCATGTCAGATACACATACCGGATGTTCACGAACAAATAATAATAAACACCAAAATGGGGTAGATAAGTACTAATGGAACATATTTCATCAAGGAACCAATAGTCTAACATCCATAGTTAAGGCGCCCGTCTACCTGGAACTTTTTCCCACGTTTAGACCTAGAAGCGCGGGAGCGATAAGGGCGACACTGCCACGCGCATCAAGTACGCCATCGCCGCTAAGCGCAAGGCTCTGAACTGACGTGCAGTGTTCTCGCCGTGCTGCGTGTACCTATGGGACTTTCAGCGGTGACCATATTATTTTATTAGTGGGAATTCTTTAGGAAGGTTCAGGGCAGGCGCCTAAAGTAGTTTTGTATGTATCTGATGCGTGCATTTTGAGCTACAGCGCCTTGGAAAGGCCGTTTTTAGCGGTTTTGGAGTACTCTGAATTGATGTTTCTAACGTACGTGATATNTGTTTTGAAAGTGTGTTCTTTTCGTAGATCAATCAGCCCGTTGGACGCACGCTTAATAGTTTCGTTGAAAAACATGTATTTCGAACACTCTGCAACGCAGTTCAAGCGCCAGGTAGACGGGCGCCTTAAGCTGCTAATGGCAGGGGCAATGAGCAGGGGCGGGTAGGCAATCACAATAACTCGGCTACAGGCAGTGCAATGAAATTACACTTTATTTACACATGCGAGCTGGAGGCATGGGTACAGGGTGTCTGTTAGATGTCTCTGTTCAAAATGTCTGTTCGAACTGGCCGCCACCGTCGGACACACAGGCGGTGCAGCGCTGAAGCAAGCTGCGACGCAAATGTACAAAGGATTCCGGCGTAATGAGCTCGTCCCTCGTGTCAAGTGGTGTGGCGTACACCATCGATTTGATGTGGCCCCACAGCCAGAAGCCAGTTGGTTTGATGTCAGGTGAGCGTGGTGGCCATGCTGTGGGGCCTCCCATACCTACCACCGATTTCGGGAAGTACATGTCGAAGTGCCGGCAAACCGCAATAACGAAACGAGACGGGGCTCCGTCCTGCTGAAACCACGTCGCCTCACGAGCGTCTAAAGGAACTTCCTTCAAGTATTCCGGCAACACGTCCTGCAGGAACTGTAGTAATACGTACCACCTCCGAGACTGCGACCGTGCGGTACTGAGCGGAATTATCAGGCCCGCAGACCTGCGCACAGGCTGGTTACAATGCCACGTACACAAGGTTGCATACCCACCCCTGCACATTGCCACTCTCATTAGCAGGTTAACTATGGACGTTAGATTATTGGTTCTTTGATGAAATATGCTGAATTTGTACTTATCTACCCCACTCTGGTGTATATTATCATTTGTTCGTGAACATCCGGTACATCTCGGAAAAAAAACTAGTTGTTGTGCAAGGGAGGAGAGCTTATACACAGAGTTCTTTTACAAGGCCATAATCAGGAATATAGATGCAGAGATCTTTAGCTAGACCAGAGTTAAGTGGGGGATACACACATATCGCGAGCAAGTTTTCAGGAGGAGATATACTGTACAAAGATAACGAGCCAGCCACGAGTCCTCGGTCTTGCAGCAACTATAATATTGATGGCACTGCCATTGCAGAGTTAAGCACCACTTAACTCACCTTAGCAGCTTAGTTTCCAATTTTTATTTGACTTCATTAGGTTTCAGCTGTTTTGGTGGTATGTAAATCCGTCTTATAATATAATGCTAAGCAAATAGGATGAACTTAATAAATGTGAGGGGAAAAGTTAAAATATTTATGTTAACTAATTAATATGTTATAATAAACAGCGTGGATTCTGTTTNATAAATGTGAGGGGAAAAGTTAAAATATTTATGTTAACTAATTAATATGTTATAATAAACAGCGTGGATTCTGTTTGCTTTCTTTTCAAAAAGTGACCATATTGGGTATTTTAAACATTTGNAATATGTTATAATAAACAGCGTGGATTCTGTTTGCTTTCTTTTCAAAAAGTGACCATATTGGGTATTTTAAACATTTGTTATGCTAAATTACCCCGTAGGATTTTCAAATTGGTAATTGTTGTATGGTACTACAGGTCTTAGATGAACACAAATTTAACTATCCCAATTAAATTAACAATGGTTCATGTTTCTTACAAAATGTCAAATTGTAAATAAAATTTAATTTCATATTTTTTAAATTATCTATTAAAACATTTTTTAGTTGAATACTTGTATTTAAAAAAATGTTTCCTGTAGCACAATGTGTGGTTTCACAGAGGGAGCCGATTCTGTTCAGAGCTTCACAGTGAACAAGGACGATGTGTACCAAGAAATCATAGGTTTTGGTGGTGCCNATAAATGTGAGGGGAAAAGTTAAAATATTTATGTTAACTAATTAATATGTTATAATAAACAGCGTGGATTCTGTTTTCTTTCTTTTCAAAAAGTGACCATATTGGTATTTTAAACATTTTTTATGCTAAATTACCCCGTAGGATTTTCAAATTGGTAATTGTTGTATGGTACTACAGGTCTTAGATGAACACAAATTTAATTATCGCAATTAAATTAACAATGGTTCATGTTTCTTACAAAATGTCAAATTGTAAATAAAATTTAATTTCATATTTTTTTAAATTATTTATTAAAACATTTCTTAGTGGAATACTTGTATTTAAAAAAATGTTTCCTGTAGCACAATGTGTGGTTTCACAGAAGGAGCCGATTCTGTTCAGAGCTTCACAGTGAACAAGGACGATGTGTACCAAGAAATCATAGGTTTTGGTGGTGCCATAACTGATGCTGCGGGCTTCAACATCAAGTCCCTCACCGAAACTCTACAGGAACAGCTTCTGAGGTACAAGATCACAAATACCCCAGTGAAATATGTATACTCGTATCGACCAGTTCTTTGGATCTCCGAGAGAGTGCGCGGCCATGCGATCACAACACTAGTCTCCCGAGCAGGCCCACGCCCCTGGTGGATCTCATTGCGGAATGTCGCATCTCGTAAAGGTGACAGGGGCCGCGGTGGCGAAGTGGCCAGGGCGCTCGCCTCCCACCACTGCGATACGGTTTCGATCACCGGTGGGTTCACTACCGGGTTTTCGCACGTGTGAATCGCGCTGGACGATGCCGCTTGCTGGCGGGCTTTCTCGGAGTTCTCCCGTTTCCCCCACCCTTGAATTCCAGCGGCGCTCTGTCCTAGGATGTCACATCATGCCATGTCCAGGGATGACGTGCTCCTAGGGGTCCCAACTTGAAAGTCCGTCGTTAGGAGGGTGTCGCCTCGCCCTGGGTGCACTCCACACAGGAAGTTGGTTTATGTTTATAAATATTATGGACTATGCTGATGGCCGGTGGGTTTTCTCCGAGTACTGCTGCTTCCTCCACCACTGCATTCCGTTTCCTGTACATCCCCGGCAGCCTCACCTCAGACACTCTCCGGGCCTAGCAGCGCAACCTGTCGCCTGGTGTGTGCTGTGTACCTCAGTGATATAAGCCGTTCACGGTAAAGTGAGCCCTTTTGAAAGCCATCTCATTTGGAATAATAGTCAATAAATATATTTTATGTTAGCCTTAGACGTTATCTTGCAATGTAATATACACACTGTGTTATTTCTTGCATGGCAACATTTATTTAAAAAGGTAATTTAAGGATTTAAAAAATGGCTGAAAGCAAAAAGTAACTAGGGCCTTAAAAGTGCTCGCTTTACCATTAGCAGCCTATACAGTGAATAACCGACACTTTTCCAGGCCACCGGCTCTCTGTAGTGCTTCCTCTGATGAGTAGAAGACAACACATTCAGTAAGATGTTAGTGCGTAAAGCTACTTTCGCTTACTCACTTCCAGCATTACTTGAAACACCCGAAGTGTATACTTTAAAACATGTGCGATGTCCCTCTCGGTAGTGGCGATCCGCTCACATCCCGGTGTCACTGCTACTGTGTAATAATTGAGATAATGTCTATTGTCTAGATGGGTTGTTCGTGCCTCGGCTAGCTTAGTCAATAAGTAGACGATAGCAGCACGTCGCTACTCGGAAAGGCCTGCCTCCTGGTTCCGTGTCTCTCGCCCAAGACCCTTTTCTCCCTAGCCGCGTTCTGGCGCGGCAATACCGCGTTACTTTCTCCAGGGTGGGGCGGTGCTCCCCCCTCTACATGTTCCTATTGGTTCCGNGTGGGGCGGTGCTCCCCCCTCTACATGTTCCTATTGGTTCCGTGCTCCAGCAACGACGCGTCAGTTTGCCAATACTCGAGACGCATTTATTTGTGAACCATTTATTTTACATTAACATAATNTCCGTGTCTCTCGCCCAAGACCCTTTTCTCCCTAGCCGCGTTCTGGCGCGGCAATACCGCGTTACTTTCTCCAGGGCGGGGCGGTGCTCCCCCCTCTACATGTTCCTATTGGTTCCGTACCCCAGCAACGACGCGTCAGTTTGCCAATACTCGAGACGCATTTATTTGTGAACCATTTATTTTACATTAACATAATNTCCAGCAACGACGCGTCAGTTTGCCAATACTCGAGACGCATTTATTTGTGAACCATTTATTTTACATTAACATAATATCCCCAATTAAATGAAAATACTGATTATACATCCACATACTAATTGATTATCGCTTGTAAAGGCTGTTCGTCATAAAGTGAGCACTTTTCAAATAAGATTAACCTTAAAAAAAGTCACTGCCTCATGCCTGCATATATTTTAACGGACGCACTGAGCGACATGCTCCCAGTAAGGTTGGTAACGATAGAGGGAAATTAGTTCAGTACCTTAACGTCGAATAAAAAGTGTTAGGTAACTATTTGTGATAACTTAAAATTTTTTCTTGCGCTTTGTGTTTTTTTAATGCATCTAAGTGTAAAAATAAGTATATTTGTAAAATATTCACTTATATAATAATTTCACAGTTCCACTTGACCGAGGTGTGATTAAAGTGATGACGATGGCAATGCTAATTTTACATAAGGCGGAAGAATACACAACCAGCATACAAGTAGATCTTAAGCAGGGCTTTCAAAAGTGCTCATTTTACCGTGAACAGCCTATAAGCTTAAATCGTGCCTCCATCGCAGATGGCCTGGAGCATTAGGAGGGGGGGTGTAGGGGAAAGAGCCCCTTCGCTGACTTGACATAACGTGTGCAGCCGGAGATGGCCGGCTAATCTCTCCCTTCACAGTTTTCAGTTGTTCGTCACCCCACACAATATTGTAATAAATACAATTTATTTTATCTGAAAAATAAAGAGATACTATGGCAGGCGATAAAATGATGGTAAAAATGATATGAAAAAAAAATACAAAACAATATCAATAAAGGTGCCTGCCATACATTACATATGCATAAAACTAAGTATGGTCACCACACGTAAATAGGTATTACAGATGCGATGTTTTNGCCTGCCATACATTACATATGCATAAAACTAAGTATGGTCACCACACGTAAATAGGTATTACAGATGCGATGTTTTAGAAGTGCGGAATGATGGTTGCTGTGCTGACCTTGAAACATACGTGCAAGAGTGTTGTGTATGTGGCAGGGCGTACTTCGGCTCGGAAGGGATCGACTACCAGCTGTTGAGAGTCCNGACGTGCAAGAGTGTTGTGTATGTGGCAGGGCGTACTTCGGCTCGGAAGGGATCGACTACCAGCTGTTGAGAGTCCCTGTGGCCGGCTGCGACTTCTCCATGAGACACTACGAGTACGACGACAACCACGCCGGAGATGGCGAGCTCACCTACTTCAACCTCACCTACGAGGACTACCTGTACAAGGCATGTACCACTACGTCACTCATACAGAGCACCTTCATTTCCTCCGCGTTCCTGTGTTTCGCCCGGGCGGGGCACGCCAACGCACCAAGCCTCGTCTAACCAGCACCAGTCGTCCAACCCCTCTCCCTCGGGCGTCACGTGTTCCACGAACTACTGACGACGTGCAACACGCTTGAGGAAGTCACCCGGCACTAACACCTGCACGACTCAGATCTTGTAGAGACACATTTGTAAGGACTTGCTCGCAGCGGCGCGTGTTGTACCGTACGACACGCCCCTTTGACGTGACAACCTGCGCAAGCACTTCTGTGCACTTGTGATCATTGCTGCCCGCACTCATATCCGTCAATTTGTCTCCGGTGAAAACATTCAGTCTGCCACTTCGGGGGGGGGGGGTCATCCGACACTCTCCCAGTTTTCTTGAATTTATCTTACAGGCGTTTAATGTTTTATTAATTAAAAAATGCCACTCACTACCGCTTAAATAAAAATACAATGGAAGTAACAAAGCTAAGTTTGTAATTGTGTCAGTTGTCAGTAAACATTGTCTACATTTTTTTTTTTTTTTTTTTTTGCATTTTTTCGTGCAACAAACTAAAAAATGACAGTTCAATTTTACGTATGTAACATAACGATATGTATTATATATATATTTATGGCATTTATTATGTTTGGTTTTTGAGGTTGGCATGCAGTAGTTCCCAACATTGCCCAAACCTGCTTCGAACATTTCACCTGCTCAGTTCTAAGCTACTTTCTCATGGAAAGAAAGTTTTGTGAGATCACTTTTTTTTATAGGAGGACGTGTAGGCAAAACGTGTGTGTCGCATTTGCTAACATCCCATACTATATTGAAAGTATGTACAGTCATTTGGGGTAACTTTGTACCAATTAAGGGTAACATTGCAGGACACATTTTTGTTTACTCGTATAACAAAGGATTTACAGCCNGCAGTAGTTCCCAACATTGCCCAAACCTGCTTCGAACATTTCACCTGCTCAGTTCTAAGCTACTTTCTCATGGAAATAAAGTTTTGTGAGATCACTTTTTTTTATAGGAGTACGTGTAGGCAAAACGTGTGTGTCGCATTTGCTAACATCCCATACTATATTGAAAGTATGTACAGTCGTTTGCGGTAACTTTGTACCAATTAAGGGTAACATTGCAGGACACATTTTTGTTTACTCGTATAACAAAGGATTTACAGCCCCCCACCTTAATATGTAATTCACAGGTAACTATTTCACTTAACTTTTACTAAACAGGTAACTATTTCACAGGTAACTTCGAGCCTTCATTTAAAACTTAATTAGGCAGATAGTACAAAATTGCCTCTATGAAATAAACTTACCCCAAATAACTGTATTCAAGACAGTGTCAGTTAAGAGGCACTCAACTGCTAGTGGCGTGGAAAATACACATTGGATCAGAAATTATAACGCGTTGTTAGAGCGATTGGCCACTTGCAGTGGTGAGAGCCGAAGCAGAGAGTATTAGCAACCGCCACAATCTTCGATCCTGGGGACTGTAATAAAATACAGAAAGTTGCGAGAACATAAACACACGCGTAGGCAGAAACCTGCAAAAACAAACAGGAAGGCGATCTCGTGACGTTCTCTCACAAGTGTTTTAGCCAGGAGAGGGGACTGGAGAGATTTCCTTTATTCTGCTTCCCTTCCTACCTGTTTTTCTCAAAATAAAATGTGTCTACATTGTATTCATGTATTCTAAAATCAATACCAGGGGAAAAGAGGAAGAACACTATGAATAATCAGCTAATTTTAAATATACTTTTTCTGACAACGTATTACATCGTAATGGTTGAACCATTTTGAAAAGCATACTTGTCGTGTTTTGCTAGATGATGTGATGGATCTTTACCGCTTTCGTACACGGCCAGTGGCAAATAAATAAATGTCGTTTGTGCAGTAACAAGCTCGCTAGAAAGGGTTTGTAGTTGCTCGGTAGTCGCATTTCAAGGCTGTGTCCAAATTCGCCTGAAGTACACACTTGTGCGTACCTGTCCCTGGAAGTGACATAATAAGTGCTCTCCGAATTTCATGTGAAGTATGGAAGTATGCAAGTAAACTAAGATGTATACTTCCCGCGTACTTGCGGTATGTGTTTCGCCACTTTGAGAAACAATTTGTAGACTATAATTGATTTTTGACCGAATTATTTTATTTAAATATTAATAGGGCAAACGTAACTACTTCGTAGGCAAAAAATTTTAAACAAAGAAAACATTATTGCCAGTTGCACCTTAACAAAAGGTTTAAACAATTAATTCGTATGAAGCATTTATTCATCACCTACAAAAGCTATGGTAAAACGAGTAATTAAAATTTCAAATTCGCATTCAATAAACAAGACAATTAATGTTATGTAAATAAAATTTAAATATTATTTAATCCTTGATTTAACCCTATAACGTTCGGTAATTGTAAAGTTTTTCGTCGGAAAATAAGTTTATTAAAATAGATTAGCTGGCTAACAGCTGTTTACCGAAGCCAACAAGATTGCCTGGCCGAATTAATCAAGTTTGGTGTCAAGGGTAGTAAAGTATGCAAGGATGCAAGTAAACCAGTATATACCTGAATTTGGACATGGCATAAGTGAGGAGCCAAGATGCAGCAGTGACAGAGTAGAGAGGCAGATTACCCAGATGCGGGGACTGGCAATGGCGCACGGCACACGTAGTGGTGATGGGCCACTACGCTGGCCGCATGGCCGCCGGTGACATCGGCCTCTGACTGCGATCCCGGNTTTCAAGGCTGTGTCCAAATTCGCCTGAAGTACACACTTGTGCGTACCTGTCCCTGGAAGTGACATAATAAGTGCTGTCCAAATTTCATGTGAAGTATGGAAGTATGCAAGTAAACTAAGATGTATACTTCTCGCGTACTTGCGGTATGTGTTTCGCCACTTTGAGAAACAATTTGTAGACTATAATTGATTTTTGACCGAATTATTTTATTTAAATATTAATAGGGCAAACGTAACTACTTCGTAGGCAAAAAATTTTAAACAAAGAAAACATTATTGCCAGTTGCACCTTAACAAAAGGTTTAAACAATTAATTCGTATGAAGCATTTATTCATCACCTACAAAAGCTATGGTAAAACGAGTAATTAAAATTGCAAACTCACATTCAATAAACAAGACAATTAATGTTATGTAAATAAAATTTAAATATTATTTAATCCTTGATTTAACCCTATAACGTTCGGTAATTGTAAAGTTTTTCGTCGGAAAATAAGTTTATTAAAATTGATTAGCTGGCTAACAGCTATTTACCGAGGCCAACAAGATTGCCTGGCCGAATTAATCAAGTTTGGTGTCAAGGGTAGTAAAGTATGCAAGGATGCAAGTACACCAGTATATACCTGAATTTGGACATGGCATAAGTGAGGAGCCAAGATTCAGCAGTGACAGAGTAGAGAGGCAGATTACCCAGATGCGTGGACTGGCAATGGCACACAGCACACGTAGTGGTGATGGGCCACTACGCTGGCCGCATGGCCGCCGGTGACATCGGCCTCTGACTGCGATCCCGGNAGCACACGTAGTGGTGATGGGCCACTACGCTGGCCGCATGGCCGCCGGTGACATCGGCCTCTGACTGCGATCCCGGCACGCCGTTTGCACAGCGTAGTATTTACAGTCTGCCCTTGGAGAGCATTCAGCTCACGCGTGACTGCGAGAAACCACCGGATGACCATTCTGTTTCGCTCTACTCGCTTTACGACCTATTAAACGATTTTGAATGTCCTCCAATTTTTCCTATCTTTTGTATACACCGAAAAAAATGCCTATAGGAATGAAATCACGTATGTACAAGGCAGAAAGAATTCAAAAGGAATTAGTGACCACCGATTTAAAATGTTAAGGTGTTGAACTACTTTTTATTCTCGAAATTCAATGCTACTTTTTTTCTGTAGAGATGCCAATCTGTGTTTATGGTGAAATGTAGGCTGCGATTTGTTCAAAATTTGATATGATGCATGTTCTATCCAAACGTTAACCAATGGTATACTCGACTTTTGAGCAACTCGTAGAGATCAGGAAACTCACAGATTCTTTCGCCAACAAGCCGGATTTCAAAATGCGTATGTTCCTGTCATCTTAATTATCGCACTCTAAGAGGACTCTGCGGCAGTAACAAACCCGCATGGTTACATAGACGAAATCTGCTACTTACTGCTCTGGGTAAGCTACTCTCCAGGATAGCTCGAGTGTACAGTAATATGGTGTCTAGCTCACGCTTCGTTCGACTTATACATTTTTCCACGCCCTACTGACTGCTCATGGCAAAAGAAACATTTTGATTTGAATGTTTCTTTATAGTCATTGCGATAAATGATTACCAGGATAGAAACGACAATGTAACATTTGTAGGGTGATCCATTCCAACACTATAACCTNCATTGCGATAAATGATTACCAGGATAGAAACGACAATGTAACATTTGTAGGGTGATCCATTCCAACACTATAACCTAGTTCAGTTTTGCAGGATCTAAATAAAACTGGTTTTGTTTGATTGAGTGTAAGACTAAGATGCTAGCATACCCTTGAATTGGCGCTTGTGAATGAGTAGTATATCTCGCGACTCCGATATGCTATCACGCAGATTTTGGTGCCAAACGAATGACCCCGTCTAGATATGTCAATTAAAGCTGTAAGAAGTCACTCTTGTAAAANGCGCAGATTTTGGTGCCAAACGAATGACCCCGTCTAGATATGTCAATTAAAGCTGTAAGAAGTCACTCTTGTAAAATATTTGTTGGTGTACACCAAAAATAAGTAGAAAGTGAATTTAAAATGTCTGATGTCGATCGTATTTACCCCATCGGAATAAGTGTATAATCTAACATAGATCAGTGCCGCCATTTCCGTGGCCGAACCAGTTTTATGGCTTCGAGAATGCAGTGAGAGAAGATTGAATGAAGATATTTGGGCTGCTCTTAACAGCGGGGTCTTGAGAGTCGATGAGGGTTATTGAGGTGAGTATGGAGCAGTGTCAGAACGAAAGGGCGGGGGAAATGGAAGATCCCCGAGAAAACCCACCAACCAGCGGCATCGTCCAGCACGATTCCCACATGCGAAAATCCGGGAGTGACCCAACCAGGGGTTGAACAAGGTCCGCCTAAGCCGGAGGCGAGCAGGCTAACCGCTCGGCCAACGCGGCCCCTTTCGGGAATGCAGGAAAGACGACAAGACGCGCCGTGCCGCAAACTTATATGTATTCATGTAAAACTCACGACCCTGTCCCCAACTCAGCCACGCCCCGATTACTTTCTCTTAACCACGTGACCTTGTTGAAGATGAGTATGTTTGAGTCCCCTCTCACGAGCTCACTTGTGCCGCAGATCCCCATTCTCCACCGCATCCAACAACTGACCAAGTCTTCGGTGAAGCTGTTCTCTGCACCTTGGTCGGCTCCCGACTGGATGAAGAACATCAACTCCACCACCCTGGCCAGCAGGCTGAAGCGCGAGTACTACACCTCGTGGGCCAACTACTACGTCAAGTATGTTCATTCTCCATTGTCACTTACTTCTTTCCACTCGTGTCTTATACACTGCTGCTCAAGTGATGTGCAAAGAAGCGAACTCATTGCTGTCGGTCCTCATATTTTAATGCACTAGGTTCTTCATTGCTATCAGTCATCTGCAAGTTCAATTAGAGAATACGTATCACTGGATGTGGTTTCCTCAAAGCTTCACGCAAGCTTTCTGTGTAATCAGGTTAACCTAGAAAGTTCTTAAGTCATATTTGAATATAAAATATGTATGACGTGTATGGTAGTGATATGAGCTCTTTTATGACAAAAGCAAGTGAATTTATTAACTTAAACTCCACAGGACTGATTGCCAGACCTAACTACTATACGTTGAAAACCTATCAAGGATTATAAACAGTCATACTCATTTCTAAACAACTGAATGGAGTGGAGTGGGGAAATTTGGGCGGCTCTTTACATCGAGGTCTTGAGAGATGAGGGCGAAGTGAGGTGAGTATGGAACAGTGCAAGAACGCTATGACGGGTGGACACGGGAGATTCCCGAGAAAACCTGCCGACCAGTGGGATCGTTTGGCAAGATTCCCACGTGCGAAAATTCAAAAATCGAACACGGTTTGCTAAGGTGAGAGGCGAATATGCTAACCACTTCACCACCGCAGCCCCCACTAAAGAACTGATATTTGCGACACAGGAACACCATTTTTGAGGGTTGAACCACCCACGCAAAACAATCCCCTGGATTTCGCGAGCCCGACTACTGGTCATTGTGTTAATGAAAAACAGTTTTTTGCAGTCGATAAAGCGAATTTTGTGTGCGCTCAGCATTTCCCCCCCACACCTCTCAACCCCTTTGAGAAGCGAGCGAACGTGATCACCCAGCACCTATTCCCACCCTTCCTCTTTCCTTCCCCTTATCCACTGTACCCTATAGCATCCTCCTAGGAGGCGATCGTTTAATGCAGGATGTAGGTTTGCAGCTTAAGATTTTTGCTCGTACGACGTTTCCGCCCTGTTCGTTCTAGGGACATGCCTTTTGGCACCGAGGCATCTCTTAGCGCTTTCAGGAATATTTAAAAAAATCGTAATTTTTGGGCGATGCAAAGAAAAAAATTTTGTTCGGAACTGTAATGATATAAGTTGATTGTTCTGCCATATGTTGTTTGCACCAGCTGTTTATGTGACTATGGAATGCAGTCTGAACAACAAATCATCTCTCTCACCACATGAGGGTCCTTACTTATTATATGCCGTTTTCTGCTGTGTAAAGTACACATCATTAAATTCACTTATTATGCATCATAATACATACCAATACATACACATACCACCATTCGTGAAAGAGGTAAGAGGGTTATTATTATGTCATGATGTACAACCGACACCTCCTTGACTGTACAATTTTAAGTGGATAGAATTTCACATTACTGTATATCCTAAATTGTTTTAGCTGTGGGAACAGGACTCAGTAGCCATGCTCAGAAGCCTGGCAGATTTAAGCCGTTAAAGCAGTGGGAAGCTATAGGTATTTCTAATTTCTTAGAATTTGGAGGGGGGGATATCATTATGCACGTCAGTTCAAAGCCGTGTGCATAGTGGCGATGGTTCACTTAATGCGCATAGCAGTGTCGCCGTTATCGCTCCGCTTCTCTGTAACAGAAGTGTTGAGTTGGGAGATTTGGGCGGCTCTCAACGACGTCTCGAGAGCCAATGAGGGTAAAATGATGTGAGAATGGAGCAGCAGCGGAATGCAATGGCGGGTGAAATCGGAGAACCACGAGAAAACCCGGTGACCAGCGGCATCGTCCGCCACGATGCCACGTCCCACTTGCGAAAATCCGGGGGTGACCCGGCCTGGGATTAAACCCGGTTCACCTTGGTGGCGGGCGAGCAGTTAAACCGCTCAGCCACCGCGGTCCCTACCATGACTGGAGAGCAGCGGCAGGTGTACGGGTTCGTGAAGGTGCTGTGGGGAGGGGGCAGGTCTTGTACAGTGGGAGTGTGCGTGTGCGGCAGGTTCCTGCAGATGTACGAGAAGCACAGCCTCAAGTTCTGGAGCATCACGCCGCACAACGAGCCCCTCGCCAACGGCTACTACACCGGTAACTGGAACACGATGGGCTGGGAGCCAGCAGACCTGCGGGACTGGTTCGCGGGCTACCTCTACCCCGCCCTGCAGGCCGCCGGGTACGGCTACCTCCGCATCATGGTCGGCGACGACAGCCGTGGCAATGTCCAGCTCTTCGCCGACATGGTAGGTCTGCCCGCCACCCCCTGCCATAACTAGCTCCCCCACCATGTGCACATCCTTGTATCCTAGCCACACGCTGCGACATTCGTCTCTTTCAACAAACGCGATATTGCTTTGCATATGGGCACACCAGTGTATAGGCTACGTTTTCAGGCAGATCATTTTCTTTCTGCGAAAAGGATTTCACCTACTCGAATGAATACGTTTTTAGTGGCACAAATTGTGTTTTTTCAACAAAATATTTTGTAAGGAAACTATGTTTTTTTTTTATCATATAGACGAAAAATTTTGTTGGTCCAAACAAATCCTCTCAGCAGAATTGCGTCTTTCTTGTCGTTGATCCACAGATGAGTTCACGCTACCTGAATTATTTGGTCCTGGACGAGATACTACTTAGGGTTTTGTGACCGTCTCATGTGCTTCCAGATAACGAACGAATAAGGTTATCTCGGTTGTTCACAAGTATTTCAAGAATAGAATTTTCTCACAAAAAAGTAATGCTCATATTCCAGGTGTCTAATCATACTGCGGCATTTTTAAACGATATTAACTTCAATTAAATCATGGTGCATAAAATCCATAACATTCTACATAATTTGGTACCGAAAATGTAGGCATTTATTTGGCTTTTACTAGTAACATTGGCCTAAATGCAGAAGTATCATATTCTACAGCAGTTACAGAGTTGCATGTTTTGGTGCATTACATATAATGCAGCCAGATAATCCTGTTTAGCTGCTTCACTGCTGACTATCAATTTCGAAAGTGTGGAGTGTGTCATTTCATCACATGTAAATGTTAGCTTCGCCAAGAGAAACTGACTGGTGTTCACGAGCAATGCGAGTGACTTCCATAATGAACAAGTTGAAAGTATGTTGCTGTGGCACTATTTCATAATCTCGCATATAAATTATAGATATTTTAGTAACTGGTAATTTTATTATCACACTCTGGCGTCATTTTGCGTTAATCTGTGTATTTCTAGACAGCGCAGTTGACAGCAAACGGTCTGTACTATATATAAACGGTTTTTTTCCTAGTGTGTTGGTGGAAGAGGTTCAGCCAAAAGCTGTATTAAAACAGCCAAGTGACTGTCTGCAAAGTTGGGCATCTGTCGTCTGACTACGAAAAAATATGTAAATTAGATTAAAATTATGGCTAAACTCTCATCGGCAGTGAGGTCATCAGAGATAGAGCAAGTTGCCCAGTGAAGCAGTGACAGGTAATCGGCAATTTCCGGTAGTGAGGAACCATCCCATAATTCTTTTTGACTGATTTTGGGAAACCATGGAAAACCAAAATGAGAATGACTAGATGGGGAATCAAGCTCGCGTACTTCTTAATGCGAGTTCAGTGGTTTACGCCTTTTCTTCACTTTACCAATCTTACATCCTCGGCAATTCGAGACCGCGACATTCCAGTTTACTTGTAACAGATGAGGCAAGTCCCGAGTAAAATGATTCCTAAAATCTTATGCCTTATCAACCAAGGAATGGATATGTGGTGGGCACGAAGGGGGCTGTACTGTATGGTGGAAGGAAAGCACTTTGGTTGTAATTATCACCATGTTTGAGACAGCATTAAAATCGATAATACATGTCATAATGAGGTCAATATCACACACTGATTGGACGACACGTGTCAAATCGTTTGAATATGCAGTCGAACGCAGCATCCAAAGGCTCTTGTGACTTTTTTACCAGTCGGGCGGGCACTTATTATTCGGCAGAAAGGTTCAACCCTTTAATATAAAAAAACATTGACAATGGGCAACCCTGACGAACAGAGCACTTGATAGCGATATGCTGTATGCTGTGACCATTTATTCGTATCCTGGACGTAATCCACAGAAATTATATTTGCAACCATGCAACGATCTCCTCAGGAGAGTGCAACGGACACATTACAGCTAACACATTGTCATGTTTTATTCTATCAGAGGCATTGCCGAAATCCAAGTTTAGGAAACTTCTTATATTGATGTGGGCAAGCAACAGTTCATCCCGAAGTGCAGTTAGCACCCGAATGATTGTCCGTCTTGGAATGGAAACAGTATGTTCTGAACCCACAATAAAATCAAGAACCCTTCGAATGATGTGGGCCACAACCCACATGGCCAAATTAAAATCTACATTTAACAAAGTGGTAGACTGATAATATGTGGCAGTTGTTGGCGCACAATCTTTAGACACAAAAATTCTAAGCCCATTATGTTGCGATAGTCCGAGCTCTTTTGCTTGTAGTGTTTTCCACAGACATCACGGCTTATAATCTCCCAGTACTGCGCACTTGTATCGAGGAATACTTTTGACTGTCATTAATGTTTCAACACCATTAATGTATGCCGCCAGTTGGTCTATAACCTCTTGATGTAACGTCTCCAAGCAATGCTGCCTTGCCTCNAGCCTCTTGATGTAACGTCTCCATGCAATGCTGCCTTACCTTCGGGAGGTTTTCCCGTTCTTATGCTGTCTAGTGTAAACAGAGATGCGAGTAATATTACGTGAAAACAAGAACGATCGCATGTTGGTATGTTCAACCCTGTTCATGTCACGCAAATCAGAAATGGCAAGCCGCTGTTGATGATGGGTATGTTTCAGAAATGTATACCTAAAAACTCAGTTGTTCCCCACGAGTTATTGCGGCATTCCGCAACAAGTTCATTTTCTCACGCAATTCACGGGTATGCAAGTTCAATATCTTGTGTTNCGAGTTATTGCGGCATTCCGCAACAAGTTCATTTTCTCACGCAATTCACGGGTATGCAAGTTCAATATCTTGTGTTCCACTGAGTGTATGGGATCCAGAGTCGCCTGATAGGTTTGAAAGGAAAGTTGCTAGCTAATCATGTGCAATTTTTTCGTAGAAAGACAACTGTGCGGCAATGTGAAAAAAACCGTAGTGTTGAAAAAATCGACGAATAGACTATTCTACTAATTGCTCCTACCATTCAATTAAAGAGACATATCATGATTTCCGATCCACCTAATCGCGCCTGACACTCAAAAAGTAGTCGAACTTTTAATTTCCAATATTCCNATTTCCGATCCACCTAATCGCGCCTGACACTCAAAAAGTAGTCGAACTTTTAATTTCCAATATTCCCTACCGCAACACCACATTTTCGTGAATGCCCTGAAAGTAATTTTCACCACGCGATGGCCACTGACGGCTGCAGGAATCACAACATAAGATATGTTTATAGCTCTTTCCAAAGACACTGCCTGACTCGCACGAGGGCTCCAAAGACGATTGTCACTCGCTTTCACCTTCTGAACACCTCGGCGCGTCCGACCAAGAAGCTTGCCACATACCCAGCGCCACTCTTATTTTCAAATTTGGCATGAAGTTAGTCTGTTACGGTGGCGACATCACATCCTGCCACTGGTGTTGTCAAGAGGGACAGCTACTCGCATCCCGACGAGACCTTTAGAATATCGTGGCATCGGGCATCGGCGTCCAGCGCGAACACCACCTGGTGCGACGTATCGGAGCTGACAAATGGCAGATCGTTGGACCTCGAAGAAAAGCCAGTATCTCAAGGAGTCGGTAGATGTCTCACACCCTGGCGCATTTTAACATTGTAGGTCTCCACCATTGGCTGGCTCTGCGATACAAAGAGAGGCAGCAGGCTGGTGTTCGTGGTTTCCATATACTAACGAAAGTCACTGGTGACATAACTTGTGGTATCAGGCAGGGCGCCGTCTGCAAATTTGATTTTTTGCTGTCTTCTCCTGCGATGGAATGTGACACAGACACGCAGATATTCTCGGTCTCATCCATTACATCCAAGTTGCATTCGACATCCTCACTCCAGATGAGTGGAGCTTCTGACGGTTTTTCACTGCATGCCAGTAATGTCGCCGCCTGAGTTGTAGAGTGACCCAATTCTGACATGCAAAATTGGTTGTGTGATTGTTACTAATGCAGTAAATCGTGGTCCAAATTACGGTTTTAGACGAAGGAAATGAGGTTAACAGCTTGTGGTGATGGCAGTGTGCCTCACTCCTTGTTTGGATGTACTTGTTGAAGCTTCTGCTCGGGGCAGTATGTATTAAGATGTCCTACCTCATCACAATAACTACAAGTCTTAGACTGTGAATTGTAAAACATGACACATCTGTATCCGTCAATAGCCACATAGGGTGGGATATGATTCCTGAGTTCCATTTAAACAAACACACTACCGTTTTAATTTTGAAATTATACGAATTATGCCAAAATTCCGCCTGTATGGAAATGACGGTACCAAATTTGCAAACCATAATCGAATGCATGCTGTCTATTTCTACTGGAAGGTTTACGATGAAAGCAACTTTAATCTTGGCATTTCCTGTAATAGGGTTGCTTGTAAGACTTCGCCAGGTGATGTGCGTAGCTGCGGAATTCCTTTCATATTTCCCAACATGTCGAGATGGACACCGGTTGCAAACTTCAAAAAGATACAAATCAAACACCTGTCCCGTTATATTGCTTCCAACGCATCTTCGTGTATTTGAAGATAATTTTCAAGCCACGGTTAAATATGAAGCACACGTGGGCAGGACGAGAAAGTGACATGCACCGTATTCATGTTACCTCCCTGGTCCACGTACCACTTCTCCCGCACGCCACCCATCGTGGATCCTCACCCGAAGGCCGTCATCGGTCGACACCCCTGAGTAACCTCGCTCTGTACAACACTCACGTATGTCATCCCGCTCAGTCAGCGATTCCTGAGGAAATGACTAATCCAAACTTCATGCAAGTTTCAGAAGAGGTATAAGTTACCCTATATTTACATCAAAATAGCATTGTGCCTGATAAAATTGTCACTGAATTAAATATTATTAAATTAATAAATATAACTATTACACTTTATCGCTTCACTCGTATATTTAAAATGTGAAATAAACCTATAAATGGCAAAATAATAAGGGGATAAAAATATAGTTTTTTCTTTTTCTTCCTACCAGTTTGATTGAAACTCACTTCTTAATTAGAGAGAGAGAGAGAAAGAGATAATGTGGGTACAGAATTCATGTGACAAACTCACAGGGCTAATAGAAGGGCCCAAAAGGAAGAGCTTGATGTAAGTAACCTGGGATCGCCACACTTCCCTTCTCCCTCACATGTGTGAGTGAAGTTGCAAAGGACATGTATGCAACAAGCATATTTAAATCTAATACAGACATTTGGTATATTGACACCCGTTAGTGGGCTCGGCAAACAAGAAATAACTTCTAGGAAGAACGATTGTTTATGTAGTGATAAAACATTCGCACAGGAGGGGTGGATATAATAGCCGATATAATGCTCGCTACTGGTCGTAAACTGCCATGGGCTTCGCTATACACAAGGCGCATGTCGGCCAACTCTGCCAAGCTTTCCAACCCAGCTGCAAGCACATGCTGACTCGTCAGCAACCAAATCCAAGTTCCATGCACACTTTGAGTAAGTATTGAATTTTGCATGTTGCCTACCTGCCCCTGAAACTTCACTAAATTGTTTGGGGGAAAGGAAAGTTTGTGATGCCGGGTTCCTTTTATCAGTCTGTTCCTTTTGAGTCCCCTCTCTTAGCTTATCCCTGTAAGTTTGACACATAAATTCTGGTATATAGTGTGTGTGAATATGTATGTATGCATGTATGATGGGTTTAATATGAGTATAACGTTTCTCCTCCCTTTCTCCTATAACATGCACTGCTGACTTGGGCAACAGACTGCACTCTGGGTAACTCTGCTATGTGAAAAAAATATCGGTACTTGCGGAAGTTACTAGTTGTATGGTCAGTATTGTCAATGATGGCCAGAGACTAACGAGGGACTGACTTCAAGCTGAAGAGTGTAAGTGTAGCCGGAAGGCTGGCGTTGTTGATCAGCACGTGTGCGCGCCTTGTTGCAGAACTTCGGCAACGACACGACGAAGGATATGGCGGCGGGAGTGGCGTACCACTGGTACGATGAGAACAGCGACAACCTGCCGCTGCTGAGCCAGGTGCACAAGCTGTACCCAGGAAAATTCCTCTTGCCGACAGAAGCCTGCTACCTCAGTGAGTATGCACACGAGCTATGTTCCACTCAGTAGTTAGAATTTTTCTATGTAATCACTAACTGACACATCTACAGTACAATCTACGACGAATTGTGAAAAAAAGGTTATCTGGTTGCAGTTACATGTGACACAGGACTACTTCACTTTAAAAAACATGTTCAGCTCTCTACATGGTTCCACTGTCTTCGTGCTCGAACAAATTACAGTTACGTCTTGTTCAAAGTAAACTATATAATTGTGAAATTACATAAGAACATTATTTCTTCTGTGTTGCGCTGTAATTGGCTGTTATGAAGTGAATATACATTGCATTTAATATTGTTGAATTTAGCGAGATTTTTGGTATTCGTTGAAATAGGTGAATAGTCAAGTACAAAGCAATGTTCGTTACATTGTTAACAATCAAAATAAGTTTTAACAAATTAATAAATGCTCAACCTCAGTAAGTGTAGTATGCGATTATAAGTAACTATGGGATTGTGTTTTTGAGGTTAGGATTTCCTTTTGTTTGCATTAATTTATCCAAAGAAGCATTAAAGCCCATGCGAAATGTGCAGTCGCATGGGGCGCCAAACTGTGGTGACCCCATACAAGCAGCACTTCAAATATTTTTAATATACTTTCCGAAGGAAAGAAAGTTTTACATAACTTTCCTGTCAGGGTTGTGTGTCTGTTAGTGGCGCTGTGTGTGTCCCCCTGAAAACTTTTGAATGCGTGAATATAATTTCTCCAACTTCAGTAGAAATCTAGAATAGTTAAATAACATATTTGTAATATGTGAATTATTGTTTTCCTAATAAAGAGTTCAGTTTCGGTTCCGGGTCATATTTGTATACTTCCTGGAAAGGATTATGAAAATATAACCATATGTTGTTAAATATAAATAAAATAAATACGTGCATCAAATACATATTTTCAAATGGACCGCCTCACTTTAAAATCATTCAATAAATTGTAATGTATGAGATTCCTGTATGATCTTCCTTATAAATTGATTATTTTCTCAAATGAATTTTGGTTACCTGCTTGCAGGGGTTTGGAAATATTGTGTGATCATACATGAAGCTCTCAAAGTACTGTAGTTAAGAGTTGATTACATTAGGAGTTCCATTAGTATTTTTCGATTTGTACAGAGCGATACTGCCTACATATGTAATGGAGGAAAGTGTTTCAGTAAATGGATTTGATGACTGCCATAATTTGTTCAGTTCTTTTAGAACTTTTCTTATGCTTAATTTATTTTTGGAATCTTTTCAGTGGAAAGTTTTTCTTTAAACTGAACAACATAATTTCTTACAAGTTATAAATGTATGTAAGTGATTACATTACTCTGATAACTCAATTAATTACATAACCTACACTGTGTAATTATATTATAATTTTTCTGAGCATATATGTTTGCCTTTGTGTCAGTTTTACACTAATTTGTTGTGGTAGTAAATGTTACACATGAACACGTCTCCATTAACGTAAGACTCTATGGATACGAACCAGCTCACCTTTCACCAAGGCAAACCGGGTTCAATTCCCTGCCAGGTCACTCCCGGATTCTAGCATGTGGGAATCGTGCTGGACGATGCCGCTGGTCAGCGGGTTTTCTCGGGTATCTCCCGTTTCCCCCACCCTTTCATTCCAGCGCTGCTCCATACTCACCTCAATCACCCTCATCGGCTCTAAATACCTTGCTGTTACGAGCCACCTAAATCTCTTCACTCACTCTCTATGGATATGAACATCAAGAAATAGAAAATACAATTTCATATTCTATTTCTATCTCTATTCTCAGTTAAATTTAATGTAGGTTTTCCCATTTGTCGCATCGTAGAAAATCTTTTTTTCAGGTGGTGGAACGTCTGGTGTTCTCTTGGGATACTGGGATCGAGCTGCTAACTACGCAAGGAGTATGATCGAGGTATGAGCGACTACATCAGTCCTCGTATAACAAATGTATGAAACGTTGGTTAGGAACCTCGCTCACACGCTGCCTGTTCGGAAACTCACCAGAAATATTTCAGGAGATGATTAATTTTGGCTGCAACTTATAACCAAGCCCAACACCCAGAGGAGACATGCGCCCTTGAAAATCAAATTTATAAATAATATTTTTGCAAAATATTTTAAACGGCGTGGAATTAAACTACGAGTCTCTGAATAATGTTAAGTGTTATGGAGAAGCTGGCGTTAAGAACTTAGAGGACGGCCACCCTCTCATTTCGTACAATTATTTTGCCTGCAAGTCTTGCGGAAATTTTAGAATATTTTATTGAGACGTACGTCGTACTTAACATAGAAAGATCCTCTTATTGCAAGTTTCTAGGCTTCATCGCTTCCTTTTAAAATGCACACGAAACTTACAGCCGCGATGATACGATGCCTGGTATGTACACAATACTTCTAGGAGATAAACGCATTGTAAACAACCGATACTGAACCGACTATTCAAGTGGACTTTAGTGGGGCTTAAGTGAAAAATGTAATTAATTAACATAATTTTATGTTCTGCAAACGTACTAACACGGCTTGTCGCTGTGATCTCGCTTAGACGTGCATAACGTTTAAGATTAGTCAGCAAGTGCCAAATCACTTTACAGTACGATGTTGGTAAATATACATGTTTCACTTAGGCCTTGGTCAACTGAGATGCACACCCAATGATGAGCGGCCACGCAGTTTGGGTATTTCTGCTGGTACGCGTTACGTCCTCTCGGCCCGCTGCAGCCGGCCGCACTAGGNGCGTTACGTCCTCTCGGCCCGCTGCAGCTGGCCGCACCAGACATCAGATGCATGTCGGCCAATTCCTCGCACGTGAACCTCGACATACTCTCTACACTGCAGTCCCACGCACGTGTAAGCACAGCACACTAGTCGGCCCAACGTCGGTTGTGTACGATGTGTTCACCTCCGCATGTAAAACGTATACTACTTGTGTGCCATACAGTGTATCGTCGCGTTTTAAACTGAAACACTGGGCCCTAGGCCCTTGGGAAAAATAGGACTTTATTCGTTGTTAATTATAACGTACTGCTCGGGAAGACTGCATCAAAATTCCATAAAACTTGAAGGCAAAACAATTGTATACAATTAGAGAGAGGCCACCCTGTTTATATTTATGAAGGCGAAAGTTCTTAACAACGTTTTTTTTTATCATAGGTCGAAGATCTCTATAACACAAAACACGATCCAGAGAACCGTATTCTAGGTCCACGCCGTTGCCGATATTTTGCGAAAATACTATTCATAAACTCGATTTTCAAGGCCGGATATCTCCACTAGAAGTTGAGCTAGGCTATAAGTTGCATTATATATGTGCTCCACATATCCACAAGGAATCATATGCCGAAACATTTCGGATGCATTTCCGAACGGCCTATATAAACTGTAAATAACAAATGAAAAGTGCAAAGTCCTGTAACTATTTTGTGCAACCTTTCGGAGATGTGTGTATTTTATTGACACAATTCTTACAACCATTGAAAGGTCAGGTTAATTTTTCGACAGCGGGTGTAATTCACTTAGTAGTACTGATGAGAAATGTACTTAAATAACACAATTATATGTTGTGCATACGTACTAACACGCCTTGTTAATGTGATCATGCTTAGACATGCATAAAGGTTAAATTGAGTCAGCAAGTACCAAACAAATTTACAGTGCAATGTTGGTCAATGTACATGTTTCCCGTAAGCCTTGATCAATTGCGTCAAACTCCTATGATGAGGGGTCACGCAGTAGGCTTAGCAGTACTGAGCACTCGTATGCGGCATTGCAGAACCTGAGCAACTGGGCGAGTGGCTGGGTGGAGTGGAACCTCGCACTCAACACTGACGGCGGCCCCAGCTGGTACGGCAACTCGGCAGACTCGCCCATCATCATCCACAAGACGACGGACGAGTTCTACAAGCAGCCCATGTTCTACGCCATCGGCCACTTCTCCAAGTTCGTGACGCCCGGGTCGCACCACGTNACGAGTTCTACAAGCAGCCCATGTTCTACGCCATCGGCCACTTCTCCAAGTTCGTGACGCCCGGGTCGCACCACGTCGCCCTCGAGACTGCGGCCACTTCCTCGCTCAAGGGCGTGGCCTTTGTGCGCCCGGACAACGTCACCGTCGTCGTCTTCAACAACATGTGAGTGCTCGCTCCTCGTGCCTTCTCCCACGTGCAATCCTCGGAGTACATGCGTTGGCCAGTTTTCCTCCTTGACGCCTCGCAAAGCGGCGTCGACAAGTTTACATCTAACCGATATTCCGCCAGAACAACGTGCATTAAATTCTGCTACGTTGTCCTGGCAGGGTGCGGAGTACATTGAATGCTTGTCCCCCCGAAACATTTGTGATGTAGTGAACACTCTGTTCTTCCAGCCATAGTGCTCATAGTCTCGAAGTGGTGTTGATATAACTTCTAAGGATTTGACTTTCTAAGGGGCAGGCTTAATTGCGACCTTCTTTCTGGCCCTGGCAGAAGATATTTCACAGCTACCTTCCATGAGGCCAGGAAACAGTGATACAACTGGAAAAACTCTTAAGACTTCGATATTTGTACTATTTGTCTGTTATCC
This sequence comes from Clitarchus hookeri, assembly GCA_002778355.1. Taxonomy (NCBI): domain Eukaryota; kingdom Metazoa; phylum Arthropoda; class Insecta; order Phasmatodea; family Phasmatidae; genus Clitarchus; species Clitarchus hookeri. Next base: position 56,461 of record NQII01006213.1, on the reverse strand, counting down.
ATATTCAGTGATATTGGTGAAGAGTGTTCGGGCGCAATTTATTTTAAATGGGGCACATATGGGACCTGGTACCAAATCCGAAGTCAACCTACCCCCATATAGTGGCCTTAGAAAACGACCATCATGAGGGACCTTCACTCTGTGTCCGTGACCTTAATTCTTGACATTGACCTACAGGCTGTTCACGATAAAGTGAGCACTTTTTGAAACTCTAGTTACTTTGTTCCTATCAACCATATTTTATCCTTCCACCACCGTTTTAAATACATTTTTCCATGTATGTAATAAACACTGAGTAAATATTTCACCGGACTCGAAAGTGAACGTCTAAAGCTGCAATTAAGTATATTTATTGAATATTATTTCAAATGAGAGGGCTTCAAAAATGCTCGCTTGGCCTTGAATGGCCTGTAGAGAAATAACATGTCACGTAGAACCAAGTGTGTCTCGAACTTACAGACTTGTTAGCCGCCTGGTTGTCCTTACGGCTTCCGGACACTGTACTGCAGTGCTTTGTGTTATAACTCGAATTACCTTGCTGTTTCCAGGGACAGCAGTGCAGTGTCTGTGGTCCTGAAGGATGCCGTCAAAGGCGAAGTGCTGCTGAAACTTGAGGGCGACAGCGTCAACACTATCTTGTATTAGTGGTCGAGGACAACGCACAAATAAACACATTGGAGACTGAACTGACTAATCTATCAGCATTTCATACACCATCATGCCTCTTTATTGTAGGTCATAGATCTCCCTTACTACGTATGATGTGTCACTTCTAAAATAAACATCAAGCAGTGCATTTCTTGTTATACAAATAGTGAGTGAGTGAGTGAGTGAGTGAGTGAAGAGATTTGGGCTGCTCTAAACATCGAGGTCTCTGACAGCTGGTGAGGGTCAAGCAAGGTGAGTATGGTGCAGCGCTAGAATGAAAGGGGGGAAACGGGAAATCCCCGAGAAAACCCGCTTACCCATCGTCCGGCACGATTCCCACGAGCGAAAATCCGGGGGCGACCCCGCCGGGAGTCGAGCCCAGTTTGCCTTGGTGGGAGGCGAGTAGTCTAAACTCTGCACCCCCGCGGCTCCTATACAAATAGTAATAAATACGTCAGTTTATTATTTTTTGGAGTTTTCCGTAAACCAATACAACTCCAATTTGTTTACGTTTAGTACNGTTATACAAATAGTGAGTGAGTGAGTGAGTGAGTGAGTGAAGAGATTTGGGCTGCTCTAAACATCGAGGTCTCTGACAGCTGGTGAGGGTCAAGCAAGGTGAGTATGGTGCAGCGCTAGAATGAAAGGGGGTAAACGGGAAATCCCCGAGAAAACCCGCTTACCCATCGTCTGGCACGATTCCCACGAGCGAAAATCCGGGGGTGACCCCGCCGGGAATCGAGCCCAGTTTGCCTTGGTGGGAGGCGAGTAGTCTAACCACTGCACCACCGCGGCTCCTATACAAATAGTAATAAATACGTCAGTTTATTATTTTTTGGAGTTTTCCGTAAACCAATATAACTCCAATTTGTATACGTTTAGTCTAATCAGCTCAAATTAAATATTCTGTCAAAATTAAAGAAAATTGTTACCTTAATTTTTACTCACGGTAGATGTAATAAGAGAGTTCTAGCACAATAAGAACAATTTTGTAAACTTCTCAAAAATCATCAATGTTTCCTGACCATGTTTACCAAAAACATAGTAAAAAAGGCAAAACTCGACATAATTTTGGGGCTATTTTAGCCCATACCTAAAATATCCATAGTTTAATTCCAAAAACGCTGGTATATTTCCTTTTAAAATGTAGGAATATAGCATTATTTATAAAAAAATCCATTTTAACTTAAAAAAATTAAGTATGGAGAATTTAAATAGGTGGGACTAATGAAAAACGCACTAAAATTTTGACATAATCATAACAAAAAAAATGGGTATTGTAATTCAGATGTATAAAATAAGTGGAATGAATAAAATAAGAAATGGCACTAATAGAAAATTTTACATTTTGCTATATATAAATCTTACCTCCCCCTCCAACCAAGAAAATTATTTGTCACAAAACTCTGCGTAATAAAAATGTGATTATAAAAATTTTTAACCTGAAAAAGAGAACTAAGGAAATTCGGTGTCATTCATTTATTCCACATTTTTATCTCTTTCAATCTTAAATTAATAGGCTTCTCATTTATTTATAAATGACTTTTTAATCGAATAAATATGCTATAAATGTATCTCAAAATTAGTGTGCAAACTTTATTACATAATGTTGATTCTTTAAACCCATTAACTTATTCCATTTAATAATACGAAAAGTATATATATTCTGTAATTCTCTCTTTCAGTTATTCATAAGAACGATTTTTTTTACTAATAAATAATATATTACAATACTCTGTAAGAGCTTTATTAAAACCACAAAAATTATTTTAAAAATTCTTTTTATTTAATATGAAACTTAATAGGCTTGCATTATGTTGATTCGTAAATACAATTACTTTCCTACATTTAGTAATATAAAAATTATACATAGAATGCTCTGGAAGAGTTTGATTTAATCACACATATTATTTTTAGTTAATTTTTTTTCTATATAAACAGTTAATAATGTGAAATGGTCTCCTTAAAAAGAAAGAATAATATTCATTAGGATTCAATACTGGTCTTCAATGAAGTTCACTATTTCGGCAAATTGTATCAGATTTCGATTCAGCATTTCTGAAATAATTATAGGCGAGATACATTTTATGACGAGAGTCTAGGTGAATGTCTAAATTCCAGTTTTAGTTACAATAATTTTTATTCCTTCCTTTTAAACGTAAATATGTCTTACACCACAGAGATTAAACGTATAAGAATGAACATATTGATAGTCATTATATATTCCATTAATTTTAAAACTATTTCATACTCAAGCATATCGAACTGTAAATTATTAAACTTATCTGTTATATAAAAACTAAATTTATTTGAACATTTAGTTACTTCTTTTAAACAAATTAGCAATAATTAAACTGATTGGTAATTTTGATTTTTTGTGTAGCTTTTCCATTATTGCTTTAGCTGCATTAGTTTCATTTACTACAATAGGCCACGTAGTTCCTATCTTCAGAATGATAATTTAACTTTATCTGCATGATCTTTATCAACTGGCCCTTAAGATTTTTAATTTGATAAACATATAAACAGTTTATTCTCAGAATAATTTCCGTATAAAAATAATCCTACAACCATCTTTCCAATAAATTTCCTTATTATCTCTTGGAAAACTGAACAGATCTCTAAGCGAAAAAAATAATAATACTTGGTTTAACACTTGAAGATATTTTGCTCTAACTGTATTATCAGTACCGCTCATTTATACATTCAATTGGTATGAAGGAGTGAGCTCAATAAAACATTTGTCATTGTAGAATTCACTCCAGTATTGTAAACAGATTCAGTTATATGCCCATGTTATGGCATCTCAACTCGCGAAAACTCAAAAGGACAAATGTTAGAACCAACATGACCGTCTTTGGGATAGTTAATACCTCTATCTATCTTTGTTCATCTAAATGGTTCAGCAACACAGATATCATAAGGGAAAGAAATTCCATGACAAATGGGAATATTGAATTCAATTATATTATTGTAAACATTCAAACCACCCCTTGTTTGATCCGTTGGAGGAGAAGTTTGTCTTTCGAAACTCTCAATGCTTTTGTAGCTCATTTATTTAGGAAATAATTTATATATAAAAGGAAAAAATTAAAAATTCAACAAAATAAGTTTCTAGAGTAAAATTATTTATTTAGAAGTATTGAAAATGTAAAAAAATCCATAAAACTGATTATGAAAAATATAAAAATAAGTTTTTACCTTTGATTCGTTTATTAAAAAATATTAGTAAAAAGTTAGAGAACTGAATTAAATAAATAAAAACATAATTTTCCATTACCTTTTGCATAAATGTGGCTGAATCTCGTTGATGCAGCGCTCAATTTCCACCTTCAAAGCGTGGGTCGTCGTAGTCTTGTTGGCATAAACCTTAGTCTTCGAGAAACCCCAAAGGCGTTAAATCGCATGATCACCAAAACGGGAAATTACATGACCAGGAAATGACTCATTCAGTAATTGAATTGTTTCTCGGGCTGTGTGGCATGTGGCACCGTCTTGGTGAAACAACATGTCGTCCACATCCATATCTTGCAATTTAGGCACAAAAAACGGGATTATCATGTCGCGATAGCGATCACCATTAACTGTTATTGCCTGACCAGCCGCATTTTCGAAGAAGAATGGTCCGATGATACCTCCAGCCCAAAATCCGCACCACACAGTGACACGTTGTGGATGCATTTGTTTCTCAACAATCACTCGTGGATTTTCTGCGCCCCAAATGCGACAATTTTGACGATTAACGAAGTCACCAAGATGAAAATGAGCCTCATCGCTGAAGACGATTTTGTTCGAAAAATCAGCATCCACTTGTTGTTCCATAATCTACTATACGAACTCTCTTCGCTGTGCGTGGTCAGTAGGATTCAGTTCTTGAGTCAATTGAACTTTGTAAGCATGAAGATGCAAATCTTCCGTGAGAATACGCTGTAGACAGTTTCTCTAAATGTCCAATTATTGACCACGATGCTGGATTGATATTCCTGGACTCTCAGCAACACTTTCACGAACTGCTTCGATGTTTTGTGGCGAACGACTTGTTGAAGGACGGCCGGAGTGTCTAAGATCACTAATTGACCCAGTCTCCTTGAATTGTTTAATTAATCTCTTCACAGTTGATGAAGTTAAATCACTATTCCGACCATATTTTGTACGAAAATTGCTAACTGTAGCTGCCAAACCTTCATTATTTTTTAAATATTGTTCAATAATGAAAACGCGTTGTTCTTTCGTGCAGCGCTCCATTTTTACTAACTCTGAACTGTCAGCTGCCACGCTGTCTTGTGTTTTTCGTTGGCAACACTTCAACGCACAAATGGCGCAACGGTCAAATCTTGAGTGAATTTTGAGACATCCTACACAATTAACATCGGTAAAGACATTTCTGAATGTATTGATGCTATTAATGAAAAATATGGTTTAATAGGAGATGGAAAAGTAAAATTATTGTAAATAAAAAAATTAGTTATCAATAATACAAAATTCAATCTTAAAAATAAAATAATGCATTTAAAAAAGGACATACCTTAATTATTAAAAAAAAATTATTTTGAATATAATTTTACCGACAATAACAATGCCAGTTACACCAAAATTGCTCTATCAAGAAATGCTGCATTTCAAGAATATAATAAAATTACCAAAACAATCTAACCACACAATCAAAACAAATTTATGAAAAATAAATAAAAATACCACATTCTAGATGTGAGCCAAGCACACCTAAATGAACATATTCGCTGAAAACCCAAAATCAGAAGAAACAATTAAAAGTAACAAAAATTAAAAATTTACATTCAGATGGATAGTGTACGAAAAATTATTTATCGATATAAGTGTGCTTTGACCGTTCCCCGTTCCGAGCACAACGGCTGCTGACTGAGGAGCCTAGCAGTCATCCGCCATCTTGGATATCGTCACAAGATAGCTGCACCATGGTTCAAAATTTTCCATTTTTCCACTCAAAATGGCTCGTTTGGCTTTCTAAAATGCCTGTTTTGTTCCCAAAATTCTCTTATCCCCAACCCCAACCCTCAAAATTTTCAAAAATGTATAAAAAAAATTGCTGCTTAATATGGTGGAGTGACTGCTCATCGTGGCTGAATAACCGCAGAAGTTGTTAAAACGTCAGCCACAATTAGCAGACGATATAATTAAGATCTTCAAAAATTATTTAATTTTTTGAACATATAAAGTTATTTTATAATTTCAATTATATTTATACCATTTTATATATCACAGGACTCATATTTCCAAGGCGAATACGATCATCATATAACCATTACGTTACCCAATCACAGGACCTTCAATTAGATTAGATAAATATAACTCTCCCACATTCACCAACACCCCAACCACCACCCAGTCCCATCACCTCACCTTACCTTCACTCCCCTCGTCACACACCAACCTTTTCACTTCATCTATCCCATTTTTTTTTATTTGATCAATGTTTCTAAGAAAGTGATTCATAATGTCGTATCATGCACATGGTCCCGATCATCGAGTATGTGTGTGTATATATATATATATATATATATATATGTATATGTATGTATATATATACACATAAGCTTGAAAATTACTTTTTACATTGTTGTTTTTTTTAATTAAGCATATATAATTTATGAGCACAGTAGCAATAAATCCAAGTTATGGTTATAAAAACTGCACAAAAATGTATAGTTTTGCTTAAATCAATCTAATTTAGCATTTTCAAAACATTTTAAAGGCAAGCACTGTATAATCGAACTTGTACTTTTTTCAGTCCGATCTGAATCTTAAATCAGATTATGTGCCTATGCTCAGAGCCACATGAATTATTTATATTCATCAAAAATAATTATACAGAGTTTTTTGCAGCCATCCAAGCCAGTTTACATTGTAGCGGACATGTTTTCACAAGTCGCGTTGTAAGCACGGTGACTACGAGGCCTCAGATATTACGAATATTTATAGGCATATATGTAGACGAATACAATTTGCGAACTCTTAGAGAAGGCTCATGAAATTAAGTTTTAAATATAATTTCTACCTATTAGAATGTATATGTGGATAAGCCCTTTATAGGCACAGCGGTTATCTAAACTTCTTTATATATTTTTGTATCTTTGGTTTTTTAATGAAATGAAATCAGTTTTGCTATATAGCAAAGTTGCTAACGATATAGGGTTAAAATAAGTAATAAAATTTACAGTTTTTTTGTTTTTTTTAATTTATTCAATATGATGCTACACAAGTTCTCAAAAAATGTTTGTGTTCATCTGTGCACAGTGAAAATGCTTATACATCACCTACAGTTTATTAACACCAATCCAAGTATTTCCACACTCATGAATTTAATGCTGTCATGTGATATGTTGGTACGAAAATACCTTGTCGCAGTAGCTGCAGCATTGTTTTCTCTGACAAAGGTTACACAGCGGACAACTCTAACTCAGACAGTTATGGCACGGCCAAAGAAATGGATGGTACAGCCTGAGAAACACATGTCGCAGTAAAAATTTGTCCTGTAAGTTCATCTGAATATGTAGTCGGCTCCGTCGAAAACAGCGAATACATCTGAACCAAAGAAGACTATGGCAGTTTTCCAACCTCGGTCTATGGCGCTATTGATTCTGCTAGATATACGACCAATATCTCCATAATATTCATGCCAGTTACCATAACCTACTGTGTCGATCTACCTTTCAACTCGACCGCTATCAAACTAAGCTCTTTAGCATGAACACACCTGCCTATACTTCCGCACACGACGTCATGTGTAAGTTGTGGTGCACAACGAGAGGTGATAGATCAGACTCTGCTGTACCTGATGATGAGTTGGCGAGCGAGACAATTATAATCGATGTAGCAGTTGACGACATAGGAGTTATGGGAACGAAATTATGTAACTGTTATCAATCATACCTATGCTGAAGGTTGTAGCAACACAGACATAAACTTCTATGTTATGTAGGCCCCTCAGATATACGAGAATCACTAATCCATAAAATTATCACATGCAAAGGTTCATTGCATTTATATACCTCATAATACCACAAAATGGGGATATATTCATTTGTTTTTAATCTGCATCAAATACGATGCTGTTAGATGTAATGTGCATTATAAATATGTATCATTCGAGGTCTTGAATGCCTCCTCTTTGTACTCATCGTCGTCCGGCTCTGGTTTACTATAGTTACATTCCAACCATATGGTGTATTTCACAACACCATATTTTTCCACCTGCTCTGTAAGTTGGTTTTTTAATTTTTTTTTTTTTTTGCATATGCCCGATATAAAAAAAATCTTTAAACGAAGTTGTCAGATTTGGAGTAAAATNTATTTTTTTTGCATATGCCCGATATAAAAAAAATCTTTAAACGAAGTTGTCAGATTTGGAGGAAAATATGTTAAAAAAAACCGTAGTGCCGATTGCTACAAAAAAAAATTGGCTTCATATCACAGGTCACTTTTCTANGAAAATATGTTAAAAAAAACCGTAGTGCCGATTGCTACAAAAAAAAATTGGCTTCATATCACAGGTCACTTTTCTAGGTTGTGATGTGTGAGTAGATTTTGAATTGGCAATTGTAGCGCCTGATACACCAGACGAATCTGCACTAGAACCAGTTCTCTCTTAAGCCACAAAGAGGAAGTATAGGCTACTCGGTAAATGTTGAGGGATGATGCAGCATTATTACACTGGTGCAAATGCCTGTTTTAACTGTCGGTGCAAGCAGACAGTTTAGAGCACATAATAGATCAATATATAATGCGAACAGTATTCTTTACACATGCGTTCTTNCGGTGCAAGCAGACAGTTTAGAGCACATAATAGATCAATATATAATGCGAACAGTATTCTTTACACATGCGTTCTTCTCATTCCTTCGTGCTCCATTAGCAGGTGAGAAAATCTTGTCGCGATAGCTGTACGGATATCTTGATGAAAGAAACGAACTGTAATATTCACTTTTCTGATAGTGTCGCAGTTTCACATGACTGACGCGTGAATAAAGTGGTAAGGCCCGTGGCAATGTTAATTTAAATATGGCGAAAGAATACGCAACGTGTACACAAGTAGATCTTAAGCAGGGCTTTCAAAAGTGCCCACTTTACCGTGAACAGCCTACAGCTAAAGGGAATCTATCTTGGTACGCAAATGCCAATAATCAAACACGAGGACCGTTACCAGAGACACGCATAGCCAATAAGCGAATGGATACGTCATCATTAAAGTTACAGGCTCGCCGCTTCACTTCTGTATTTTTACCTATCCTCTTGCTATATCATGAATGAATAAGACATGAACGTGTCTAGAATATATTGTCTATAGAGCGTCCCACTCTTAGATTGCAGTGCAGTAAGAATGGCGCGCACTGTTGCCAGATTACTCCAGCTTTGCGACGTAACTGGCAGGCTGAGTAACAAATGGGTAGCGAAGGAAACGGCCTGATTAAGAGAATTTTTTTATCTGTTTGCCTCTCTGACATCTCGTAAGAGAACCCATTCCTGCGACGCAAAGCTAAGTAGCTTCTTTGAAACGGAAACCTGTGAGAAATCCTATCATTGTGATTGGACGGCGCGCACGCTACATAGATTGGTTTTGTTTTAGGCTGCAAAAAGATAACTTATCAGGCAACAGTGCACCTGGGAATAAGGACAGTGTTAACGACAGAAATTATTTATTGTAAAGAGAAAGTGGATGTCCATTACACCGCACACTACAATCTAAGAGCTCTATGGAAATAAACGTTCTATCTTAGCTAGTTTGTATACACAAGGCTTCCTGTGGCAAAAAGGAATTTGCCAAATAACCTCTACTCCGTGCTCCCTTATGAAGAATGATCGACATCGTAGATACAGAGGAAGCTACGTAGTCTGCTGCTAAAGCCAAGAGACACACCTGGTGAGGAGTAACGAGATGTGGGGGAAGCAGTGGTGGAATTAGGACGTGAGAGAAANCAAAGCCAAGAGACACACCTGGTGAGGAGTAACGAGATGTGGGGGAAGCAGTGGTGGAATTAGGACGTGAGAGAAAATGGGAGCACTCAAGAGGAACTCGACCCCACTGTGGTGTTCACCACACAATCCCTTTAATTTATAACCAGAGACGAAAACAGTTGAGATATGCGTGTAACTATTGTTACAATTTTCTTTAATGTCGGTGGGCTAAACCAGGTTCGTTGAGGGATGAAGGTATTTATTAAATAAAAATGTTAATTATTGTTTTCTAATTTATTAAAAATTATTAAAAATAAAATACTCTCGCCTCAATATCTCACAACAAATTGATACCTCTTGATATGAACAATCACCGACCAAACATGAATCTCTGAAAATAAAAAAAAAATCAAGTATTTTTAATATCAACCCTTTTCTTAAATACGTGTTGTTCCAACACCTCAGTGGCTGCCGAATTTTTTTTTTTTTTGCTAAGAATTGTTTTTTCTCGATACTGAAAATGTGGCTGGGTGGTACCATTCAATGGTGGTACGAAACTTAACATCCCAAGACAGAATTGTAGTTTGTTCATATTGCATTGATTTTATTCAGGCATTAGCGTCTACAGTGACATCTTCTCAGCTCGTCTATTAAGTTCGAGGTAAATTATGAAAGATAGCTTTTGTTTTCAAACAATGGCATTCCTGCAATTTACGTTGCAATACTCCATATTGCAGCATATCGATGTCTTGTTGCGAATTTGAAACAGGTGGCAGTCAGCAGTTTCCGAACTCATAACTCTGTGTCGGAGGTAAAACAAGCCAAGTTACAAAAAATAAATTTGTAAGGAGAGAGAAGTGGAGTGTCATTGTTAAGTTCACCTGCAGTTTTCTAAGATTATAATGGACGGTGTTCCGTGAGATTTTCAAGTTTAATTCTGTTACTGATAGTTAGACCATAATATTTTAAATAAAATTATTTTGAACCTATCACTGAAAAACACTTTTTTTGGTATAGTGTTATACACCTCTGTAATTTCAGGATGTTATAAATTTTTTTTCGGAATGGTGTCATGTAATGTTATTTTATGCATTCTTTCAGCGCTAGGGAACAAGAGTAAAATAATAATATTAACTAATGAATTAATGAAATCCCTTATAATAATAAAACCATATCTTTGAAATGTAACAATCACATGAAAGTTTGACAGTAATCACAAACAAAAATAGGAACAATCGCTAGAAAAGTAGGTCATAATAACATCTTGGCATGACAGACTTCCGTTTTCACATAAATTACTGTCATCGCTTCTTAAATATTCTTGAGCGTTGTTGATCTTTAGATGCGTGTAAAAATAACGACACACGCCAGGCACATAATCATATATATAAATTAAGTCGTTGAATTTTTTTTGTAGAAATTGGAACAAGCAGCTTCGCTTTCAGTTTGATTGAAATGTAAGTTTTTGCCTTCGGAATCTCCTTAGGTCTACTTAAGTTAGCTTTCTGACACTCACTGTTAAAGTATAATTTTATGTAGGCCTATAGCATGCCAGTGTCTTACCCCCGGACTTGAATATGCGCGCAAGTTGGAGAGAAGAACTGGTTCCTTGTCAGAATTAATTTTTCTGGAAATATAGGGAGAGTTTTTGCCCGAAAATAGTTCACTGAATTTCTTCATATATTCACCTTCCATGTTGAGTATATACACTGAAGAGCCAAAAAAAACTGGTATAGGCGTGCGTATGCAAATTACAGAACTAGATCGGTTACTGCTGCTACAATGGCAGACTATCAAGATTTAAGTGAGTTTGAACGTGGTGTTATAGTCAGCGCACGATAGATGGGACATAGCATCTCCGAGGTAGCGATAACATTTGGATGTTCGCGTACGACTATTTCACGAGTGTGCCGTGAATATCGGGCGGGAATCCGATAAAACATCACATCTTCGACATCGCTGTGGCCGGAAAAAGATCGCGAAAGAACGGGACAAACGACGACTGACGAGAATCATTAAACGTGACTGACGTGCAACCCTTTCTCAAATTGGCGCAGATTTCAATGCCTCCTGCATACCTTCAGACATTAGTCGAGTCCTTGCCACGTCGTCTTGCGGCAGTTTTGCGTGCTCGGGGGGCCCTACACAATATTAGGTAGGTGTACCAGTTTTTTTAGCTCTTCAGTGTATTTCCTGTAACACTGGCACACCAGAGTTGCTGCGAGTCCCGTGGTGCCAGAACACTCGTATTGTTGAACCTTTGATGCGCTTTTGGATGAATGTATTGCCCAACATCTTAAAATGGCCTATCTAACATAACACAAACACACACATCCTAAAAATTTATGTTTCATTAGCTACTGGTAGGAACTTAAACTCACGTGTTTGAATGCACAGCTCACAACTAGAAAACACGAACTTAAGAAAACTCAAAGAATAAAATATTAGTGATCCTACTTTNTTTGAATGCACAGCTCACAACTAGAAAACACGAACTTAAGAAAACTCAAAGAATAAAATATTAGTGATCCTACTTTTTCAGAAATAATAAGAAGAGCAGAGAAAACTCAAGTAATATTTAATTGAAAAAAATATTATTATTTCAGAGGTAGTTGACTGATAATGTAGTAAATGTACCATTACAAATAATTATTTTTCAAAACCCAATGAAGTTGCAGATAGCTATATTTCATACCAATACTTTATGAGTTTTTCAGTTAGCTGGTAACACTAGCTTGGTATGCTCAAAAACTATATAAATTGGATTGATTAAGTACATGTAGAAATCATGGCAGAGTAATAGTTAAACCGCGACAGCATGNAATTGGATTGATTAAGTACATGTAGAAATCATGGCAGAGTAATAGTTAAACCGCGACAGCATGAAAAAAAACAGGTCTTTAGTGTTGAAAATTATGTAAGTTCATATTAAATGTGCAAATACGCAAATAAAAATAGCTCAGGCTCTGCTCGACTTGTCTCCTCACCTGCGTATCTGGCATACATCGAATCGCTGGCGTAGATTGAGTAACTCCGTAGAGAAAGAAACTTCAGACGAATACGGGTGAAAAAATTTAATACATTTTCTTGATACCCTCTTCATTACTTCCAGTCTTCCCTAAATAGGGCTCTTGGGCTGCCTTATCAAGTCCTCGGCACTAAATGACTTATTCGCGCGTCGATTATCTAATAACTTAAATATAACAAATTCTTGGCTGTAGCCCGTACGGGCCCTCTTCGTGTCAAAATCCACGGCGCGTCTTCTGTCACATCGGGCGGCCTGTATGCAATGCCGGACTCGTGAAATAATTAAATAACTATATACAATTCCTGCCGGGGAGACCACATCCAGCCTCCCTGGTCCTACGTCGAAAAATTCAATATGGCTTCTCTTCTTGGTCTTAATATTCCTAAACGTAAATAATTTATAATCATTTAATTTGAAAATCAGTGTAGTGNATGGCTTCTCTTCTTGGTCTTAATATTCCTAAACGTAAATAATTTATAATCATTTAATTTGAAAATCAGTGTAGTGAACGTCAGAATTAGTGTTACCGGATATTGGTTGCCATAGCAACGTAACGAAATGTAGCCAACTTATTTAAAAAATATATATATATAAACATTATCTTGTTAATTACTTCACATTAAAATAATTACTCAATATTCAAGACAGCAGAAATGGCCTATTTAACATTCAAAACAAAATTACTAATTTAAATAAAACAGATTACGTTGATAACATTTCAGTGTGTCAGAATAAACATTAACCTCTAATTAAAATTATTGTCCATAAACCTAATTCCGGCGGAGCAAACAATAACAAAAATTCAAATAATTTTCCAGACGTTATAAACCATTTTCCTTTTATTTCTATTAGTGCATAGATAGTATCTGCCTCCATGTTGTTACGAATTCACTTTTATGCCAATTCATACCTGAAAGAGGCTATGAGCGTAGCTAAATAATAAGTCATGATTAGGTAGAGCACAGCAGTATAAGATGGAGTTTATTGAACATAAGGATTATGTAATAACTATTTATGTGACTATTGATCGTATAAGCTTAAATGGAATACCANCTATTGATCGTATAAGCTTAAATGGAATACCAAGATGGTAATTTATTATATTAAGCATTATTACCTCACGCCATTACTATAACACTCTAATTGAAAAGTCCCCACCTCGTTCGTGTTGGCGGAGGCTGATTCAAGGAGGCGGTTAACGACGGCCGGACACACCTATCTTCCGTGGTCTTCTCGTTCCAGTGACTCAACGACAGAAGACGCCGCTCCCGGTGTTACACTGGCCTATATCGGGCGCGTTGTTTAATATTTTCGGTCTCGTTTACTGGCCGGTGGAGGGGGTTTCTGCAACCGTATTTCTCAAGGTGTTATTGCAATCACGCTCGTGCCTGGTTCAACGTTTGAAGGTGGGATCAGGCAGGCCGTAGAACTAAGGCCTGGTCACTTCATAACATCGTGCATGTGTCCTTTGAGAAGGAACTTTTTATTTAAACGTCTGATCTGAGGATGATTCTGCACTATCCAGAAGAAACACGTTATAACAGACATATTTTTGTTTTGGCCATAACAATTATCCGTCCACAATGTAATTTAATCTACATTTTATGCAGCGGTTACATCACAAGCACATTTAAAAATTGCTGATGCAATTTAATTTCACCCTCGGCCTGCCTTCCTTTCAATCCACATCATGCAATGGACAGTACTGTATGATGAATCATAAAGAGTGGTATTGAGTGTCCGAAATTAACGTTTGTATAAACTTATGAAATTTGTTATCAGTGGTTTCGGCAAACATTCCTGAAGGTCGCCTGTTAAAACTTTGTGTGTGTGTGTGTGTGTGTGGGAGGAGGGCGGTGTTTAGACATTTTAGTATCTTCACTTTTAAGTGTGTACCTGCTCTTTGACTCTTCAAGATATGACTCCATAATCAGCTTTAAGCAAGTTATTTTTTATCTGGTTCAAGCTGCTATCCTTCAGCTAAGTTGACGTGGTGTTGTTTTCAACGACTTAACTTCTCGGTGTACTGCGATAGGACTTGGTGTTCTATACCACTAAACAGGTGTTGTCAGGTCTGTTTTGTAAAAAAAAGACATAGTGTCCGTCTACTCTGACACACAGATAAAAAACAAGTGAAGGCTTAGTTAACTAATATAATAAAATTAATAATCATATCCTTTTACGCACGTAGACTAGCTGCGATATTAATATAATGGGCGAAAGATTCGGTAAAGTCACGTTATGAAACTGCGCCGATATTGGTCGAGAATAAGAAAGGGAATGCATTTGGGGAAAACCACTCTGAATGTAAAAGGCAAGGTCTGAACCCACGACCTTCGGAACGTAACTTACCGCATGACAAGACGCGCTCGGTAATGAGGTATTTGCCAATTCGAACACGGCTATCCAGACGTCCGGCAAAAGGAGGATATGTTCTCCTTTCATAACAATTTTTTTTGCATCGACCGGATTTTTCGTAATTTTGATTTTATTAGCTTTCGTGCAACATTCTTTTAATTGTGTGCAATTTTTTTTTTTTTTCAATTTCTCATTTAGATTTGTTCATATTTCAGTGTGTGTTTTAAAACGTTTTATTGCGTAAAACAACCGTAAGGATACAAGTTTATTTTCACGAATGTACGTGGCCTTCATATTTTAGGTTAACTGATGCTGGGAACATTATTTGATGTTATTAATTACAATTATTGAACTGTTTTTTGAAACGTTATTAAGATTATATTATGAGCAAAAATGTATGTGTGGTTCTCCGGTATAAATAATTTGCGACTNTTTGAATGCACAGCTCACAACTAGAAAACACGAACTTAAGAAAACTCAAAGAATAAAATATTAGTGATCCTACTTTGTCAGAAATAATAAGAAGAGCAGAGAAAACTCAAGTAATATTTAATTGAAAAAAATATTAGTATTTCAGAGGTAGTTGACTGATAATGTAGTAAATGTACCATTACAAATAATTATTTCTCAAAACCCAATGAAGTTGCAGATAGCAATATTTCATACCAATACTTCATGAGTTTTTCAGTTAGCTGGTAACACTAGCTTGGTATGCTANAATACTTCATGAGTTTTTCAGTTAGCTGGTAACACTAGCTTGGTATGCTAAAAAACTATATAAATTGGATTGATTAAGTACATGTAGAAATCATGGCAGAGTAATAGTTAAACCGCGACAGCATGAAAAAAAACAGGTATTTAGTGTTAAAAATAACGTAAGTTCATATTAAATGTGCAAATACGCAAATAAAAATAGCCCAGGCTCTGCTCGCCTTGTCTCCTCGCCTACGTATCTGGCATACATCGAATCGCTGGCGTAGATTGAGGAACTCCGTAGAGAAAGAAACTTCAGACGAATACGGGTGAAAAAATTAAATACATTTTCTTGATACCCTCTTCATTACTTGCAGTCTTCCCTAAATAGGGATCTCGGGCTGCGTATGCCTTATCAAGTCCTCGGCACTAAATTACTTATTCGCGCGTCGATTATCTAATAACTTAAATATAACAAATTCTTGGCTGTAGCCCGTACAGGCCCTCTTCGTGTCAAAATCCACGGCGCGTCTTCTGTCACATCGGGTGACCTGAATGCAATGCCGGACTCGTGGAATAAATAAATAATTATATACAATTCCTGCCGGGGAGACCACATCCAGCCTCCCTGGTCCTACGTCGAAAAATTCAATATGGCTTCTCTTCTTGGTCTTAATATTCCTAAACGTAAATAATTTATAATCATTTAATTTGAAAATCAGTGTAGTGCACGTCAGAGTTAGTGTTACCAGATATTGGTTGCCATAACAACGTAACGAAATGTAGTTAACTTCTTTAAAAAAAAAGATAAACATTCTCTTGTTAATTACTTCACATTAAAAAAATTACTCAATATTTAAGACAGCAGAAATGGCCTATTTAATATTCAAAACAAAATTACTAATTTAAATAAAACAGATTACGTTGATAACATTTCAGTGTGTCAGAACAAACATTAACCTCTAATTAAAGTTATTGTCCATAATCTTAATTCCGGCAGAGCAAACAATAATAAAAATTCAATAATTTTCCAGATGTTACAAACTTTTTTCCTTTTATTTATATTAGTGCATAGATAGTATCTGCCTCCATGTCTTTACGAATTCGCTTTTATACCAATTCATACCTGAAAGGGGCTATGGCCGTAGCTAAATGATAATTCATGATTAGGTAGAGCACAGTAGTATAAGATGGAGTTTATTGAACATAAGGATTGTGCAATAACTATTTACGTGACTATTGATCGTATAAGCTTAAATGGAATACCAAGATGCTAATTTATTATATTAAGCATTATTACCTCACGCCATTACTATAACACTCTAATTGAAAAGTCCCCACCTTGTTCGTGTTCGCGGAGGCTGATTCTAGGAGGTGGTTAACAACGGCCGGCCACACCTATCTTCCGTGGTCTTCTCGTTCCAGTGACTCGACGACTAAAGACGCCACTCCCGGTGTTACACTGGCCTATATCGGGCGCGTTGTTTAATATTTTCGGTCTCGTTTACTGGCCGGTGGAGGGAGTTTCTGTAACTGTATTTCTCAAGGTGTTATTGCAATCAAGCCCATGCCCTGGTTCAATGTTTGAAGGTGTGATCAGGCAGGCCGTCCAGCTAAGGCCTGATCACTTCATAACATCGTGCATGTGTCCTTTGAGAAGGAACTTTTTATTTAAATGTCTGATCTGAGGACAATTCTGCATTATCCAGAAGAAACACGTTATAAGAGACATATTTTTGTTTCGGCCGTAACAATTATCCGTCCACAATGTAATTTAATCTACATTTTAAGCAGCGATTACATCATAAGCACATTTAAAAATTGCTGATGCAATTTAGTTTCACCCTCGGCCTGCCTTTCTTTCAACCCACATCATGCAATGGACAGTACTGTCTGATGAATCATAAATAGTGGAATTGAGTGTCCGAAATTAACGTTTGTAAGAACTTATGAAATTTGTTATCAGTGGTTTCGGCAAACATTCCTGAAGGTCGCCTGTTAAAACTTTGTGTGTGTGTGTGTGTGGGAGGAGGGCGGTGTTTAGACATTTTAGTATCTTCACTTTTAAGTGTGTACCTGCTCTTTGACTCTTCAAGATATGACTCCATAATCAGCTTTAAGCAAGTTATTTTTTATCTGGTTCAAGCTGCTATCCTTCAGCTAAGTTGACGTGGTGTTGTTTTCAACGACTTAACTTCTCGGTGTACTGCGATAGGACTTGGTGTTCTATACCACTAAACAGGTGTTGTCAGGTCTGTTTTGTAAAAAAAAGACATAGTGTCCGTCTACTCTGACACACAGATAAAAAACAAGTGAAGGCTTAGTTAACTAATATAATAAAATTAATAATCATATCCTTTTACGCACGTAGACTAGCTGCGATATTAATATAATGGGCGAAAGATTCGGTAAAGTCACGTTATGAAACTGCGCCGATATTGGTCGAGAATAAGAAAGGGAATGCATTTGGGGAAAACCACTCTGAATGTAAAAGGCAAGGTCTGAACCCACGACCTTCGGAACGTAACTTACAGCATGACAAGACGCGCTCGGTAATGAGGTATTTGCCAATTCGAACACGGCTATCCAGACGTCCGGCAAAAGGAGGATATGTTCTCCTTTCATAACAATTTTTTTTGCATCGACCGGATTTTTCGTAATTTTGATTTTATTAGATTTCGTGCAACATTGTTTTAATTGTGTGCTATTTTTTTTTTCAATTTCTCATTTAGATTTGTTCATATTTCAGTGTGTGTTTTAAAACGTTTTATTGCGTAAAACAACCGTAAGGATACAAGTTTATTTTCACAAATGTACGTGGCCTTCATATTTTAGGTTAACTGATGCTGGGAACATTATTTGATGTTATTAATTAAAATTATTGAACTGTTTTTGAAACGTTATTAAGATTATATTATGAGCAAAAATGTATGTGTGGTTCTCCGGTATAAATAATTTGCGACTNTTTTTTGAAACGTTATTAAGATTATATTATGAGCAAAAATGTATGTGTGGTTCTCCGGTATAAATAATTTGCGACTGTAATTCCTCCTTTTCTATTCCGAGGGCCTGGTACCATTAAATACGACCTTTGTAAACAACGTTTTTCTTTCCATTCTCAGCTGCAAAATTACTAGCTGGTTTGCCGTTAACAAAGCGCTTCTGAAATAAGCATTTGAAAAAATCCCGTCCGCCTAAATGCATACATTTTTACTGACGCGCTGACTGGTAAGCTCGCAGTAAAGTTGGCAGCAATGTGTGAGAAACTAAATCCTTGTCCTAGCGCCTTATTACAAGTGCAATGTTTGCATTTGTGGTCGTTGAATTTATTTAACTTAGGATTTGTTGAGTTTTATGCACATATGTGTGAAAAAAAGTATATTGTAAACGTATTTACGTNAATTTATTTAACTTAGGATTTGTTGAGTTTTATGCACATATGTGTGAAAAAAAGTATATTGTAAACGTATTTACGTCCGTAGCAATTTCACAATTGCACCAGACCGATGCACGAACAAAGTAATCGGGTTCGTGTAAATGTTAAATTTTACGTACGGTGGATGAACACGAATTGGACAGAAATTAGATCCTAACTAGGGCTTTCAAAAGAGCTCAGCCAACCGCTAACAGTTTATACGAAGNAATTTATTTAACTTAGGATTTGTTGAGTTTTATGCACATATGTGTGAAAAAAAGTATATTGTAAACGTATTTACGTTCGTAGCAATTTCACAGTTGCACCAGACCGATGCACGAACAAAGTAATCGGGTTCGTGTAAATGTTAAATTTTACGTACGGTGGATGAATACGAATTGGACAGAAATTAGATCCTAACTAGGGCTTTCAAAAGAGCTCAGCCAACCGCTAACAGTTTATACGAAGTATTTCAGTGTAGGCATAAACGTTCTAGGGGAGACAGTAATCACCGACTTTACACCTGTAAGATTGCATTAAGTTGTGTCGTTCTTTCCAATCCGCAAGTCTGACAACGCTGCCATCTACGATTCTGAAAACGAAATATCAACTTATTGCCTTGCCCTTGTCTTTTCCCAAGTTAGTCACGGGAAAAGTATTTCCATACGACATACTTCTTAATACACTCATATTATTACGTTTTCTTTAAACCTAGTTATTTAGGCGGAGAAAGACTACGATGTCTGTGCTTTAGAATAACTGAAGCTGAGTGGTCCAGTGAAGATCTTGGTGGCGTCCAACAAATATGGTATTGTGCTACAAATCACGAGGTAAATTAAAGCCAAATATTAAGAATATCAGTTTTTTAAATAAAGTTTTACTTATGATTTACACAACCAATGTCTGTTTGTTACGCGTGAAACAACGCCTAAAATAACATTTACAAATGCATTCTTTCGACTTAACTTAACATTCTATTTGTTTTTAAATACAACTTAAAATACTCGAATTGCTTTTCTCACATCGCCTTAACATTTATATTGACGTACTGAATTCACTGGATGATAGTTTCAAGGTTTTGTCGTAAAATTGAAACAATGAACAATCAATTATACAAAAGTTATGTGTGACGTGCAGTTCGATAATAATTTACAAAATACCGGGGTGCTATTAGTCCATTCTTCAAAAAAGACTCAATCGGAATGTTCAAACTTTCGCAAAGAGCTTTTTAAAGCAAGATAACTCATTTTCTCAGGCAATGTAAGATGGACTTTGTATACGTTTATCCCGGGAAAACGATAACTGCAGTCAAACTTCGAAGAAAAAAAAATGGGAAGTGTTTTAAAGCTTTTCGTCACAGCAGTCGCACGTATTTAACATTTACTGTAACATTCTAAATCAGTTTCCTAATTTTCTCAACAATTATACGATACACAACAGCAATAGTTCTTGGAAGTTAGGAATGAGGTGGTGGCGTTTAACGACTTGGGTTGGAGGGGGGGGGGATGAGTGTTTATGTGGCACACCTCCGTTGTTTCACGGCTTTGGAATGCGATGTGTTCTCGGTTATATTTTGCCTCTCGTGGGATGATTCATCATATTATCGACCTCCGCGGTGTCCTTGAACTCTCCATCTGTAGGAAGCTTTCCCTCTACCATTATGATGCTAGCTTGTCATCAGTGGCGTAGTCAGTAATTTTTTTGGGTGGTGGGGGGTGGTTTGTTTATTGATAAAATCGTGTCTATAAAAATTTTCCGCTTAAAGCTGTCGGACCCCCCAAAAATTAATAATTTTATACTTTTACCAAACATTGTTCAACTCGTCCGCATTTTTATGTAATGCCATATTCTTTAAATAAAAATATTACACTTTACATTTTTTTGAATAATTTTATGTCAAATACAAAATTCTTCTGTTTTGCTGCAGCCTTAATAAAAAGTACTAACTATGTGGTACATATGAAAAAATGAACAAAGTAAACTAATACCATGGGCTACCACGTGACACATATGTAATAACCAAATAACAAGTCACATATATGAAAAAAATGTAAATATAAAGCAATTTTGCATATTTTAAATATTTTTTTAAAATAAATGAAATGTTATTAGGTTATTACATACATGTAGGGTTGCCAACCGTACTATAATATATAGTATTGTACTATATTTTGGCCCGATGTACTATATACTGTTGAAGAAATATATAGTACGCGAAAATACTATATTTCGGTCTGACCTTACAATGTGCTTCNAATGTACTATATACTGTTGAAGAAATATATAGTACGCGAAAATACTATATTTCGGTCTGACCTTACAATGTGCTTCGGGTTGGCCAATTCTACTACATTGGTTTTAATTTTTATAGCAACACCAGACAGCAAACTTTATGAACGCACCTTACGGCTTTGCTTCGACTGACGCATTGTGCATGTTTCCGAACGTGAGAACGGTCACTGTCAATGTCAAAGGTTGGTTTTTACCGCGTTTTTACTCATCTGTGGTGTGGTTTTGTTTTGGTCACCAAAAAAGGCTTAACAACAAATAAATAATAGTAAATTGTTAAAGTAAACAATGGAAGGCGAAAGTGATAGTGTAAGTGCGCTGTTGTTAACCCCTACTAAAAAGCGGAAAGTCCATAAAATAGAAATAGAGCCAGTTTCACCTTAATAAACTATGAGCTTCTCATTTACATTAATTTACAATTTGAGTGCAATAAAGCATTTGGTACTTTTATTATGAATAATACATTTTTAATAAGTGCACAAAGTGCAAAAAATGTAGCTTTTGTAAATAAGTAATAAATTTGGTGTTTAATAAGCATACCTTACAATTTTTTTTAACCTGTTTCCTTAAAATACTATAATTTCTTTCAGTGTACTATATTTTTTATATCTTGATATGAAAAATGCTATATTTCCCCGAAAAACATACATGTCAAGCAGTAGCCCACAACATTAGTTTATGTTAACGACAGTGTAACCTCCCCCCTTCTCATCAAACAATGTAACTTCCTCTC
>NQII01006213.1:0-28799 GCA_002778355.1 Clitarchus hookeri | reverse complement strand
AAAGGGGGGGGGGGGTTGGAGCCGGATGCCGGACCCTTGCTAATGCGTGCGTCCACAGTAATGGTATAGCTACGCTACCAGCCACTACAAAGTCAGTAGGCCATTAGTTGGAACCGCAGGTACATACACGGAGGGGGTGGACACACTATAGACACGGCTGAACACATTAACCAATCGCTATACGCTAAATCAAACCTTTAAAAACCAAACATTTTACAGCGACTTATAACATTTTTGATTAAATCTTTGCTTACATAAAAAATCGTCTTAATTTTAAACCTAGTTTATTATAATTTTATGCAAGAAAAATTGTTCATTGTTTTTATTTATTCCTTGCACTCTTTTCCTGCGCTTTGTGTTCCATTTCACGACTTTCAGAAAGGTATTCATGACAGACATAGAAAGGGAGTGGCTTGGCTTCAGGAAGTGTGTTGAGAAGAGAATTTGAGAGCAAAAAATTAATGTATTCCAGTATTCGTGTTTAATAATGCGGGACAGTGTTAATATTAATCTTACGTTGGAATTATTTTGTTTAATTCTGTTGCAGCCAATGCTACTATTGTACCCGTTTTGTCCCACAAAAATTGTGAACTGTTTTTGCACTTCTGTAATAATATGTATTAGTGATTAATTATTTAAATTTTTTTACGTAAGCCAATGCCCAGTTATTTTGTAAAGTGCAAAAACATAGACAATTTTTTAAACAAACCACACGATGGAAGCAGCCCAACAAAGTGCAGAATTAGTTTAAATGAATATGTTGGTTAAAATTTAAAAATAAGTACCGGTAATGTAAAAATATATTACTGTGAAAAAATTGAAATTAAAATAAAAACATTTCTAGCTTCTAAGGCTAGAAAAAAGCAGCAGATAAGCTGCATTTTGCTTGAAAATAACAAAATTTCCAACAGTTTTTCAACAACATTTGTTTGCTATATGTATTTTAAATGCAAGTAAATGGCTAGGCGTTGTGTGTAAACAAGTTATGAATAGTTATAAGTATCAAAAATGAGATGAACTGTGCGTAAATTGAATTTTAAAGGAGCAGCGAATTCGATTTTGGGTTTGTGAAGTTTGCGTTTTCTAAGAGCGACCGAAATATATTTTTCCTCTGGTGTCAGAGTTTATCAGGCCGCCCAAGGACCTCTGGGATGGCTTAACGACTTCTATCAATCGATAACAACCGGGACAGAATATTTAACGTGCCCTCCGAAGCCCGGAAGCGCTCAGATGTTATGCCACTAAACAGTCACCCATTCAAATGTGTGCCGCTGGGAAGGTTGCTTAACTTTGGTGATCAATTGAGATCCCTCAGCCAAGTGCAAAAGTATTACCTAGGTACACTTATTTCTAAAGCTACAACTTGATGAAACTCACGTTTTGATTTTCATACATCGAAAGCGGAAATGTGGTAACTACGCGATAGTTGCACAGACACACTACAAAAACAATACCCTACTTCTTGGTTATCGGGTAAAAAATATTTCCTTCCTTTTGGGTTGCCGTAATCAGTTAAGAACCTAGGCCAACATAGCGTAATTTTATAATTCTGTTTTCACATAAGTAAATTTTCTTTTTCAAATTCATTTATTACAGTATCACTGTAAAACTCAATTATACCCGGGCGAAGCCAGGCCGGTTCGCTAGTGTGTGTGTGTGTATATATATATATATATATATATACACACTAGCAAACCCGGCGAACTCCGTTTCGCCACCAGATGGCTTCGTTTTATGCAANACACACACAAAGGCTGTGAAGTGACATTATCATTGCAACGAACCTTTAGGGCTGACAGGTAATGTATTGTGGAACAACTTTTATCATAGAACATATGTCCGGAGACGTCCGTTTAGACGCTATATGCGTCTTTTCACATCATGTTATAACGCCTGACAGGTTGGCAGTTAGCGTTGCACAATACAGGGGCCGGCAGCCTACCTCCCAGGGAAAAGTGGTATTTGATTTAGTACTTTTAGGTTGGTGGTTATAATAAGTAGGTAGACGTTTGTAGGTTGCAGTCCTTTACTAACTGCCTGTTACACATTTCCATACGTTAACCTATAGCAGGTTCTCAAAATGGCGGCCCTCCACGTGATTGCTGACGTTGCAGCGCCCATGCATTGCCAGGCGGACTCATCCGAAGATGATAGGAGTGGTTTGAACTGACCTAGTGATACCCGGGTATTCGGGTACCCGAGTACCCACGCATTATCCGGTGTCTTCGGGTAATACCCAGGTACCCGAGTAAAAAGACGCCGATACCCGGTTCCCCACTCACATAGAGCCTTTAATCCGGGTACCCGTTCCTTACAATAGAGTAATATGTATTGTGTGATCAAAGAGCTCGAATACATACTAGTTACCCAGAAATGTACATTCTAACTGAACAGTTCTATTGTAAAGATAACTTGGTTGTACCGTATGTAATGGAAAATATGGTATATACTGTAAATTGCACATGGATATAAATGTACAATAATTTATATATTTCCTACATATTTGCAAATTTGAATTGGGGATAATTTCCTAATAGGAAACAGGCATGTACCCAAAGTTTACATACTTATATTTTACTCAAAATGTATTCGTTTAGTCGTTTATTCACACGAAAATACTATGGAACGTTAATGAATAGTACAAATACACCGTAAGGCCTGGTTTTAATAAAAATAAAGCATGATTGACAAATAACCATTCAAGCAAATAAACCAACAGTATATTAAACATTTGTTATAACGAATATAGCAAAGTAGGGAAATTAATGAGATCTCAAATTCAGTGGTTTAGGAAAACTCTGTTAGTAAAGTACACGCTAATTAACGTTCTCTGGGCACAGTGAACAAAGTTTAGAAGTAACTATATTGCCTGCAGTCGAAAAAATTCTCTCTGAACTAGCGGAAGATGATGCACACCCCAAATGCATTTGTGCCAAAAGTACAGTTACTTTACTACACTACTTCCCACACCAATTCTTTTCTCCGCTCCCCTCCCACGGTGGCTCAGGATAGTTGACGCGAGCAATATTGCAAACATGAAATGGTTTGTTCGAAACTTAACTGTCATCTGCTAGGCTATTGTAACATGATTTGTGCTCGAAATACCAATGTTTACTTATTGCAGACGTAGACACACTGTAAGACCACTAATCACCACACGCTACGTATTTGACTGTGTTTCGATTCGTCTTATCCGCGAAATTCCACACCCATCATGCTATTGGCATTTTGCGATCTACTCCCGTTCAAATGAAAACTAAAGAAGAACATTAACTGCTGCTGTGGCGAGATCAGGTAACACAACATACAATGACACTAATTATTGCGAATGTTCTAAAACATTGTACAGGAAAACAAAATAGCAGAAGGGGGCAGCGACCCGAGCGACAACTCATGACACTACTAAGAACGACGAGAACGCTACTGGAATGGGGAAATAACAGAACACGGGAACCTACGGCATCGCCGGAAATATGCGC
Organism: Clitarchus hookeri; assembly: GCA_002778355.1. Classification (NCBI taxonomy): domain Eukaryota; kingdom Metazoa; phylum Arthropoda; class Insecta; order Phasmatodea; family Phasmatidae; genus Clitarchus; species Clitarchus hookeri. Next base: position 25,320 of record NQII01006213.1, on the reverse strand, counting down.
AAACACCTTATCTCCGGGTATCCGATGCTTCGGGCACGGCACGCACTATGCGTAACGGGTACCCAAGTACTGGCGGAATGCCTACTTCCCAGGCGCGTGGAATTATTTTACAACGACGCCTGACGTTCAAATGGAGAATCTCGGAACATCCGTTCTCTGAAGAAAGTTGTACCTATCATCCTTAGAAATTTGTCTCAATAATCCTGTGATAACACCCTAATGTGTTTATCTATCTCTCTCTCTTTTCTCTCTCTCTCTCTCTCTCTCTCTCTCTCTCTCTCTCTCTCTATATATATATATATATATATATATAATATATGACAATTTTAATACGCATATGATACATTGCATATTTAGGAATCTAATAACATGTCATACATTTGGTGATTTTTCAAAGGTTTGATAAAAAAAAGTGTGATGGAACCGCGAATAGACTATGACAAAATATTCATTCTCAGCACACTGCACGATTTCTTACAGCTGCACTTTGGGAGCCGCGGTTGTAGAGAAATCAGGTTACTCGCTTCCCACCAAAAAGAACCGGGCTCGATGCACGGCGGGGTCGCCCTAATTTTCGCATGTGGGAAACCTGATGGACGTTGCTGTTGACTAGCTGGTATTATCGGGGTACTTCCTATTCGCCCGCAGTTGCAATCCACCACCGCTCCATCTTCGCCGCATTCCACCCTCACCGGCGTTCAAGACCTCTATGTTAGTCTTGACCACCACCTCTCAACTCAACTCTAGAGCAGTGGCTCGAGAAATGCCCATTGTGAAGGAGCATTGTTCTTATTGTTTGTTCTATAAATCATTTAAGAAACTGTTCAGATCTTATGTATGAGTATATAGGATTGCTCCAGCAGGAAGTTCATCAAAAACGTNTGCAGCAGGAAGTTCATCAAGAACGTCTTGTATTCTATTTACGACTTTCATTACAAGAACAGCGGATAAGTATCCTTCTGCATTTAAACATCCTACCAAGGGCCATCCTAAGGGCTATGCGACAGTTGCGGCCGCACAAGGCCTCACGCCAGATCTTAACTAATATTATAAAGGCGAAAGTGTGTTTCTTTGTTTGCTTGTTTGTTTGTCCTTCTTTCACGTCGCAACGGAGCAACGTGATTTTTTGTACACAGATAGTTGGAGGGCCGGGAAGTGGCATAGGCTACTTTTTATCCCAAAAAAATATTTCATTGCCTCAGGAAACCATTTTTAGTAAAAAATAGCGCTCATGGTTCAATGCTGCGTCAATGTAAGTTGTTAGTGTGGGACGAAAGCACAATGCCACACAAAAAAGCGATAGAGGCCCTAAACCGAACTCTACAGGATATACGAAACAATACAGACACTACGGGAAGAATGGTTGTATTACTGGCTGGTAACTTCCGCCAAACTCTCCTGGTGATTCAGAGGTGCACACCTGCAGATGAAATCAAAGTCTGTCTCAAGTCGTCAAGCTTATGGGCAAATGTCAAGAAATTAAGCTTGACGACAAATATGAGAGTGCGCCTCTACAATGACGTTGATACAGGACATTATGCTTATATACTATTAAAAAATTGAGATGGGTGGTTAGAAACACATGCCGAAGGCTGTGTGTCACTAACGGGGGATTTTAGTAATTTGGTGGAGAGTGATGCGGAACTGATTGCTAGCGTTTACCCACGTCTACAAAGAAATGTAAATGACGACCAGTGGCTATGTAAAAGAGCGATTCTAGCACCAAAAAATAGCATCGTTAGTGCTCTGTTCTGTGTTTATGATCAGTGTCTGTCTACAAACAAATACCGTTATTTCTCCCAATACGTTTGTTACCATAACCACGCGAGCGAAGCCGCGGGTAAAAGCTAGTAAATTTTTAAATAAAGTTTTAAGAGTACGCAGGCTTATTTGATTTATCAAACGGCAATATGCTGAGGTGTTTAAATCTGGGACTCAGATCTACGGCCCATTACTGGTGGAAAGTAACCCGTTCCCACATAACCACATACACTGACTTCAAAACAATATTCCTTGACCATTTCTGGAATAGGAAAATTCAAGGAAATATTAGGGCACAGCTGCACGCCGAACGTTTCGTGCCAGGGAAAGTAAAACATCTCGAAGCTCATTTGTTAGAAATGTATGAGAGGCCCCGTCATTTAGAGCCTCCTGTAACCAATAAAGAATTTATTGCCATGATTTTGAGGCTACTGCCATTTGAATATCAGTCTCATCGCACAGGTAGACTCTACAACAGCTTAGCCACCTACAGGGAGGATCTGCTGGCATTTTACAGCATAGAGAGACAGCAAAGACAGCAAAACAAAAGGGACAATGAGAGGCCCGCGAACCCTGAACGCTCTCCACCTCTCTGCCAATGTCCGCAGCCACGAGATTTCAAAGGTCCGCTACGCTTTGACCGTAATAATCATCGGGTGAATATATTCAGAACCGAGACCTACCATCACAGCCAGCACGATTCCTGTGGAAATTTTCCGCGAGCCTACCATTGCAGAAAATACTACTTCAGGGGAGGTTTTCGCCTGGGCGGACGTTATCGAGGTTCACCAAGTCGACGTGATAGTAGGCCTAATGAAGAGGAGCGAGGTCACCGCAACATGAGCGATGACACGCCAGCTGACGAACCACTGTGTCTGCGTTGTAGTGATGCAGAACCATATGCTTCGGGCAAAAGGGCCACAAGTAACAACAACATCGAGCTTTATGATGAATATGACCGCCAACACTTTTTGAATGCTCGCAAAAAAAAGACTAACTATTACGCCGTACATCCAGAGGGAGGTTGTTTCACGAACCAGGAACCTATATACCCTAGAACACCACCATTCCTACCAGCACCACATGACAGTAATAGCTGGACTTACCAAAGTGCAGCTACTTCCGGAACAGAAAGGGACCGGAAACTAAACTGTTAGGGGTCAGTGAAGAAGGGGCCAGATCACTGACCTATGGNACAGACTAACTATTACGCCGTACATCCAGAGGGAGGTTGTTTCACGAACCAGGAACCTATATACCCTAGAACACCACCATTCCTACCAGCACCACATGACAGTAATAGCTGGACTAACCAAAGTGCAGCTACCTCCGGAACAGAAAGGGACCGGAAACTAAACTGTCAGGGGTCGGTGAAGAAGGGACCCGATCGCTGACCTATGGCAACGGAGCCACTACAGACGGGCCTACTCAAGAAAATACTGATAGAAATGACAGCCAGGAAAAGGCAGAATTATTAACTGAGGTGGTTGTGCAAACATTTTCACTAGAGGAATCAGACCGTGGATTTTTTTAACGAGCTAGTTGATGAAGATGTAAACCCACAAGAAACTTCATGCCCTGAGTTAATGTNCAGACCGTGGATTTTTTTAACGAGCTAGTTGATGAAGATGTAAACCCACAAGAAACTTCATGCCCTGAGTTAATGTCAACTGTCTGCGTATTAAAAGTACCAAGTTTGTTGGATAGCGGTGCAGAGATAATCTGCGTTTCAGAGAAGCTTTACGGAAACATTCTGGCTACGGTATATAAGTGCCATGCGTGCCAGTGCCTCGCTTACGAATTATAGGCGCAACGTCTAAAGCTAGTTCTGTTGTAAGCCAGAAAGTATTATTGAGTACTGAGGGTTTAGGCAGCAGTAAGTCAGTTTCAGCATTAGTGAGTGAATGAAGAGATTTGNAAGGGCCACAAGTAACAACAACATCGAGCTTTATGATGAATATGACCGCCAACACTTTTTGAATGCTCGCAAAAAAAAGACTAACTATTACGCCGTACATCCAGAGGGAGGTTGTTTCACGAACCAGGAACCTATATACCCTAGAACACCACCATTCCTACCAGCACCACATGACAGTAATAGCTGGACTTACCAAAGTGCAGCTACTTCCGGAACAGAAAGGGACCGGAAACTAAACTGTTAGGGGTCAGTGAAGAAGGGGCCAGATCACTGACCTATGGCAACGGAGCCACTACAGACTGGCCCACTCAAGAAAATACTGATAGAAATGACAGCCAGGAAAAGGCAGAATTATTAGCTGAGGTGGTTGTGCAAACATTTTTACTAGAGGAAACAGACCGTGGATTTTTTTAACGAGCTAGTTGATGAAGATGTAAACCCACAAGAAACTTCATGCCCTGAGTTAATGTCAACTGTCTGCGTATTAAAAGTACCAAGTTTGTTGGATAGCGGTGCAGAGATAATCTGCGTTTCAGAGAAGCTTTACGGAAACATTCTGGCTACGGTATATAAGTGCCATGCGTGCCAGTGCCTCGCTTACGAATTATAGGCGCAACGTCTAAAGCAAGTTCTGTTGTAAGCCAGAAAGTATTATTGAGTACTGAGGGTTTAGGCAGCAGTAAGTCAGTTTCAGCATTAGTGAGTGAATGAAGAGATTTGAGCGGCTCTTAACAGCGAGGTCTTGAGAGCCGACGAGGGTGATTGAGATGAGTATGGAGCGGCACCGCAATGAAAGGGTGGGGGGGAAAGGGAGATCCCTGAGAAAATCCGCTGACCAACGGAATCGTCCGGCACTATTCCCACTTGCGAAAATCCTGTGACCCGGCGGGATTGAATCCGGTTTGCCTTGGTGGGAGGCGAGCAGTCGAACCGCTCAGCCACCGTGACCCCTTCAGCATTAGTGATATAGGAACTGAGTAAATCGTTAATTTTAGGAGCAGAATTCCTATCGCAGAATAAAATCAAGCTACATTTTGGAGGCTGGATGATAAGTGCTAGCGAACCTATAAGTAGTGTATGTAGTAACTTCACCGGAAGGCTGGAGATTGACAGACAATTTTGTAGGCCTATTAAACAGAGATTGTTTAAAACTGAGTAGCAATATCATGAGATCGTTTGACATAGCCACACCTGAAGATATCTACGAGGCCGTAGCCAGTATTGACGCTATTAATTGCAACCAGAAACATATGCTACAGCAACTCTTGTTCAAGCACCAGCACACGTTTTCTGAGAGACCGGGCAGAAATAAATTTTCGAGGCCAACATTAAAGTTGTACCTAGGAAGCCATTTTACTGCCGGTCATGTCTGGTACCCGTGAAGTATATGCAAGACGCAGATAACTGTTTAAAACAAACGATATCTTGGAATATTTTTTAACGCGCCTCAAGTCCTTATACAAATCCCATGGTAAGTGTACATAAGAAAGATGGCTCATTTCGCCTTTGTCTGGATGCGGGGAAGGTTANATGATATCTTGGAATATTTTTAACACGCCTCAAGTCCTTATACAAATCCCATGGTAAGTGTACATAAGAAAGATGGCTCATTTCGCCTTTGTCTGGATGCGGGGAAGGTTAATGAAATTACCGTGAAATCGAGGGAAAGTCCACAACCGAACAGCGAACTGTAAATATTATACGACGGTGTAAAGTTTGTGACCACTATAGACTTAACGCATGGCTATCGGCTAATACCACTTGGCGAGAAATCAGTGTCATACACCGGATTTCTATTCCGTAGTCAACAGTGTGTATTTCAAGTCCTACCGTTCGGTCTCTGCAACGCAGTATCCCAGTTCACCAGGTGTATGAACCTAACTTTAGGGGAAGATTGCACAGATTTTGAAAGATCATACATAGATGACATCCTGATGGCTTCGGCCACTTTTGAAGATGATCATTTTAATATAGTACTAACGAACTAAATTAGCTGTCACAAGGATGACTGTTAAGCTCAGGAAATCATTGTTTTGCAGGAAATAAGAACCATTTCTCGGCCATACCATAACTCCAGAAAGAAATAAGTAGGCACCAGACAAATTGATTTAGCCATAACACACTTTCCGACGCCACGTAATGTAAAGCAGTTAAGAGCTGTTCTGGGTGTAGTGGGGTTTTATTGAAATTACTCCAACCAGGTTGCCAGTACCGCGTTACCATTATCTGAGCTGTTACGGAAAGACGTGCAGTGGTATTGGACTGAGGCCGGACAAAATGTTTTTGAAAGTGTGAAGAAATTATTTTTAAAAGAGCATGTGATCCAACATCCGAGGCAGGGATCAGAATACTACCTACATACTGACGCCTCCACCTACGCCCTGGGAGCAAGATCGATCCAAGTTGACGAAAACTGATCCGAGAAAACGGTAGCCATGGCGAGCAGAACTTTGAGTAAGACCGAGAAAAATTATACAGTTACAGAAAATGAGGTCAATCGTATGGAGTTTACCGAAATACAGGGACTTGTTACTCGGTGAAAAGATTATTTTGCAAATAGACCATCAAGCTTTACTGAGTTTAAAAATTTGGGGAAAATTTTCAGTAGCCGCCTGACTATATGGTCGCTTTTGATTCAAGAGTTCTATCGGGTTCAGATCAGGGATAGAGCACCTATTTAAATAATCTGAAAACCATAATGGATATTTAAAAAATCTACAGAAGCGCTTCTCTGGATAGGGAATACGTAAAATTTTATCTCTGAGATTATGAACTCAAGAAATGCAATCTTTCCAGAAGGAGACCTGTTGCAACACGATGAATGTGTGTAATTTTTTAAGTATTTATATCGCAATTACATAATTGAATGGGACTAAAACGAACGTATTTACAATGCTAGTACTATATGACAAAGGGAGTTGCAATTCGCTCGCGACAATGTAACAGAACGACAGTTACGCACTTCACATGGACTAAAGATGGCAAGACTCCCTCCCTCCAGTGCGTTGACGCTACAATAACCCGTATTAAGTCGTGAATCTGTGGAGCGTAATGGTTCTGGCTACAATCGACGTTAAACGTTGCGCAACGATAAGCGTCAAACTCAACGCGTTAAAAATGAGCCGGCATTCAAGTCTTTGCTTTTTACGTTTAACGCTAGCAAATCACATTTCAAGACGTCACAGACAAGTGAAAACAAATAGTACAGAAGTTAGGAAATAGATGGCACCACCATCGCCGTACATTGTTATTGTGACAATGTTATACGAAATCAATAAACAAATAAAGCAAAACGCATTAAAAAATAATTGAGCATAACTTTAAATTCTGCAAAACTTTTTTTTACAAAGGGGTTTTTAAAAATTAACACAATTTAAAATATTTGTAGATAGACACCAACTACTTTATATTTTTACACCTGTTAACTTCAATTGCAGATCTGCGAGTTTTCCAATGGTAAAGTTTATCGTNTCTGCGAGTTTTCCAATGGTAAAGTTTATCGTTTAACCTTTAGCGTCAAGTTGGTTGTAGATGAGGCTTTGATACTCGTCTTCCGCGCATGTCGCCTTGTCGGCTTGCGATATTCCTAAGAACTATCACAATGACGTTTCAGTAGCACTTGAAAGTAAATATTTATCTACCCCGACCCGATCCTATCCGATCTTTCTCATTCTACCAATCAAATATTTCAGCTTTCGAATTTTCTAATCGATGGGAGACGTCTAGCAGNTTAACACAATTTAAAATATTTGTAGATAGACACCAACTACTTTATATTTTTACACCTGTTAACTTCAATTGCAGATATGCGAGTTTTCCAATGGTAAAGTTTATCGTTTAACCTTTAGCGTCAAGTTGGTTGTAGACGAGGCTTTGATACTCGTCTTCCGCGCATGTCGCCTTGTCGGCTTGCGATATTCCTAAGAACTATCACAATGACGTTTCAGTAGCACTTGACAGTAAATATTTATCCACCCCGACCCGATCGTATCCGATCTTTCTCATTCTACCAATCAAATATTTCAGCTTTCGAATTTTCTAATCGATGGGAGACGTCTAGCAGCGCCTTTATTACTACCCAAGCTAGGAATATTGGTTTCCGGGTAACGCATTATTGGGTTGCCTCTGTAATACCGAAAATAATGAAGTTTCTACCCGAACTTCACATTCGAAGAAAACCAAAAATACGTACCTGAATTTGAACTTCTAATTCGCCTTTTTACTTTCAGCCACGTCTCTTCAAGACACACTTTGTTCCTCAGTTCAGAATTTTACTCGAGTGTTTTCTATTCAAAAATTTATTCGGTATGTGCCACGACTATGATATCAACTTTGTCGAATAAGTATGAATTAAAAAATACTGGGAATGTTTTTACTATAGGCTATAGTAAATTTGGCGATGCAAGGCCCCAGTCTTATAAAAAAAACGAATTAACAAAGACGCTGTTATAGAGGGAAAATGGGGTAGAAGAGGCATGCCAGATGCGCAGTAGCCACTCTTCGTGTTCAAAAATTGGACTGATTTTTCACTATAAAAAATAATGTGGATAGAATTTGATGTTATAACACTGTTTATGTAAGTGAATTGATACACTTGTAAATTTTTTCTTATCTAATTTTAATGCGCTATAATGTAAACAAACACGTTTATCATTGTTGGCCATTCGATTTTACAGCTGTATCGGCCNGGGGGGGGGGGATGCGCAGGAGACTAGTTTTCATATTGTTACGCGCTCGCTGATTCGCACCCGCGCGGGCGAGTGGAAGTGAAGGACAGCAGTTATATGATAGCGGCGGCGGCAAGTCAAAGGATTGTTTTGAATTAACAAGCGAGCGATAGGCCGGTGGCTGCTTATCTGTTACAGAAAGTGACCCGACACGATGGGTATTTTTGCGGCCCGGTGTTTTCTTCGCGTGAGAAGGCGCCGAGAGCTGGAGGACAAATTTGTAATGTTAGAAAAACGAGCGGCCTATCATAAAGGACGCCACCGCACACGCCGATAAACTTATCGCAGCTCGCACCTCGCTGACACTGAGAAGCTCATATTTCTCGATTTATCACGCAGGAATGTCGTCATCACCATTACTTTTCCCAGAACAACTTGGATTGCCGAGAACGTTCTAGATGGCACCTACCTCAAGTATAAATACCACGTGCGGGCCTCTGAAGGGGTGGGGGGGGGAATTAATATCCGAGAGTTTGGCGTCTCGGTTAAGCGACAGTTGAGAGATTCCGGAGAGGCGAGGGACGACTGTAGCGATCTGCGAGAGTGCGTCGGCGAGCTTGTGTGCAGTGAAGGGTGGTACTGATCTGCGGGACTGTGGACTGGATGCGTGAGTGAAAATACATTCGGGACGATGGAAATAGACAGTTATAACTAAATGTGTGGGAATAATTGGAGCAATTTAAGGGACGTTAGCAAAGTAAACATTATGATAAAGACTTTAATTGGAATAGAGGCAGTAAATAACTATTGCGCTCAATAAGAATAATAAGAGGTAACTGGATGCTCAGACTGGTAAACAACAGATGTTTGACTGTTTGTGGCATTGAGAATAAATATAATTATTGAATTTAGTTATTTTGTTGTTATTAAGACCTCCATACCTCACGAACTCAGATACGCCTCTCAGGCCTTCCATGTATCAATATTATCTTGAATGAATTCCAGTCGTATTAAAACTTGGTTAGGTAAATTTTAACAACATTACAAAACACGTATTTATGTAAATAACGAAGCCACGTAGTTTTGACATTTCTAGATGCAAAACAAGGCAACCATTACGTCGACTTCAAAGGTATCATCATAGTATTACATCGGCCAGCAAGCAAGGGTGAATCTAAAAGGGAAGAGGGTCACGTAGGACAAACATTGACATTGACATAAAACTGTAATTTCAAAGCATTAAAAATTAAATTACGTAATATCAGAATTGTTTTTAATACCGATTTTATTTTGTTAGTACAAGAAGGGGTCCCGGATAATTTGCTATTATGCGTGACAAGGTTAGGTTTGCCCGATGAGTAAAGAACTTCGCCAAATAAGAAACCATGAGATCTCCGACGATACTGAAGATGGACGGCTTCGCATACATTTTTACCACTGCCTGAGTCTTCGCGGGTATTTTGTGTACCAAAGTTATTTGCCCATCGGGGTACCTACCCTCGCCAAACATAATGGTAAATTATCCGGGACCTCTTCTTGTGCGAACCAGGTATGTTGAATTTTCTCAGAGTGCCTCAGTGTCTTTCATTTACAACATACTAGCGAACCGGCCCGGCTTCGCCCGGTAACAATTTAGTTTTTACAGCGATACTTTGAAAGACAAAAATGGTTAATGTGGGTCATCCTTAAAAGATAAACATATGCTATCACGGCCTTTTCTGTAGACCTTTTTGAGAGCTACAATTCTGTAGTACATTAATTTGATGTATCTTTTATGGTTTAGTCAACGCAAGCCATGCAAGCGTTCGAAAAGCTGTTTTTTACTTGATTACAAACGTCGACATTTATTTACTATCATTACATTAAATATAAATGTATTATACGCTACAACTTTACTCGAAAAATTCTCTAAATGATTTTGAAAACAGCATCAAAATCCATCAAGTAGTTTAGAAGTACAAAGTGAATACACAGACCGACGCGGATAAATTACTGTTTTATACTATTAAGAGATGATGATTTTCTCCAGCTCAGGGCAGCTCTAGGTTTGGTGTGAATGATGCTGGAAACAATGAAACCTGAGCTTCTNGTGTCTTTCATTTACAACATACTAGCGAACCGGCCCGGCTTCGCCCGGTAACAATTTAGTTTTTACAGCGATACTTTGAAAGACAAAAATGGTTAATGTGGGTCATCCTTAAAAGATAAACATATGCTATCACGGCCTTTTCTGTAGACCTTTTTGAGAGCTACAATTCTGTAGTACATTAATTTGATGTATCTTTTATGGTTTAGTCAACGCAAGCCATGCAAGCGTTCGAAAAGCTGTTTTTTACTTGATTACAAACGTCGACATTTATTTACTATCATTACATTAAATATAAATGTATTATACGCTACAACTTTACTCGAAAAATTCTCTAAATGATTTTGAAAACAGCATCAAAATCCATCAAGTAGTTTAGAAGTACTAAGTGAATACACAGACCGACGCGGATAAATTACTGTTTTATACTATTAAGAGATGATGATTTTCTCCAGCTCAGGGCAGCTCTAGGTTTGGTGTGAATGATGCTGGAAACGATGAAACCTGAGCTTCGTCTCTGACGAAGCTGCAGGAGGGGACCCATTTCCGTTGCCCTCCCCCTCCACCCTCTGGTATAAAGCTACACGCACCACCGCTCCTGCCAGCAAGGCGTTGGCACTTTGCAAACAAAAGATTTGTTTCGTTCGTACCCACGCGACGTTCCCTCTTGTACAACGCCCGCTGGCAGAAAACGTTATGGAATGCGAGGTTCTGCGCGTTTCAACCTTGCAGGACGTCGCTGATTCACAGGCCGGCATCTGTGCGCGGGCTGTGGAATTGCGAGATAAACAGCTCCGGCCGCCGCGCATGCGCAGTAAGCAGCCCGGGACAGCGCGTGCGCAGTAAGCAGCCTGGTACCGCGCATGCGCGGCGGACATAGTCTAAAGATGAGGTAGACCACTTGTTCGTCTTCTGCGCATATACCCTACCCCACAGCAACACAACTGCCAGTCACACCGTCCACAGTGACGAAAGTGTTTGTTTAAATGCTAATTTTTTTTTATGACAAGCGCTGTGATATGAATAAAATACTTTTTACAAGTTTTAAATTAATCAAAGTTTCATTATAAATAGGTTAGAGGAAATATACAAACATCTGAAAACATTTGTTTACAAATCAGTTTTATAACCTAAAATCCAAACTATGCCGTTTTCACTTGACGTGTCGTCAGAAAAGCAGTTCAATGTTGAGACACGGAGATCGGTTGTGGGCAGCCAGCGAGGTCGGTCTACTTCGTCCCTAGTCTACGTAGGCGGCGCACGGCGAACACGACGCCGAGCACGTCCCACGACAAAACAGGCGGNACGTCCCACGACAAAACAAGCGCACTATGGAGTCTGGAATTCTCTGCGACGCGCGGCAGACTTGTGTGCGATACCACTATCTCGCGCGTGTTTGTCTTCCGTTTCGAGACCCTGCCCTGCTGGTCCCGTTTTCACACCGTTTCTAAACACAAAGAACCATGGGGAATATTCGTTTCGGCACGTTTCCTCAAACAGGAACGTCGGAACCTTGAGTAAGTGAAGTGGCAAATCCCCGCTCATTGTCTGTGGCGTGTGGAATTTCATTCGAAATTTTTAGTTGCCAGACCTCTTGCACAACGGTACGTTCCTGTGTCATATTTCTTATCTCGTCTGATCCATTTGTAAAGAGATAAGGCATCCATTATATGAAATCTCAAAATATTGGCCTGTTTTAAACAAGGGTAAATTTTCCTCCCTTTATTCGTCGAGTTGAATATTTTTTAAGGGCGCTGTTTGATTCAAAACTGTAGCTAAAACTTAAAAATCTGTTTTAAAAACGCACAAATTTATATTGCATGTACGTAGCTGATTTGCAATCAAAATGTCATTTTTTAGTGCTTTCGTGTCGCGCATTCTAAAAAAAGAGACCCTTTGTTGGTTGTTGAAAACAATTCGTGAAGGCAATTCGTGAAACTTATAATAATTAATTTCTTGTATTATCCTACATTACTTGTCAACTTACACTGTTTCAGTTTTATCTGTGGNTGAAACTTATAATAATTAATTTCTTGTATTATCCTACATTACTTGTCAACTTACACTGTTTCAGTTTTATCTGTGGTTTGGGTTGTTACAGTTCGTACATAGGAATTCCAAAACACACACTCTAGGATTATTAACAGTTTAAAATTATCGGAATTAATTATTTTAGCCTGGTGCAATAAATATGATTATTAATTAGATATTGCCAAAATGTTGACCACGCAGGAAAACAGTGCGCATTCTTACAAAACTGGCTCGTAACAACCTACAAAATCGCATCATGTTTCAGAAAAATACAAATCTCAATTAAAACGTAAAATTCCCTATCACGAAACTTACAATCAGAAGAAAATACTATTTAGGCAACAAGGTATTCGGCTATAATGGCGTGAAATTGTCGTATTGTTACTCGATGATGTAGCGTCACAAGGCGCCAAGACGCCCGCCGTTCCTTAAGGGAAAAATTGTTGGAAATGTATAAATCTTCATTTTTAAGGGGCAAGTAATGTGGTAACTTTTCCCATATATGTGTGCGTAACGCCAGCAACCGTGGTTTCCCCTTCTTCAATATTCCTACTCATTCGGAGAGCAACGCAACGCAAACGCCCACACTGGCATTGCATATACACGTTACGTTGCTGAGATCGCGGTAACGTGCAAACTACGCCGACCAGCATTTCTTCATATGCTCAGGACACCAGCTCAGAGGAAGATGAAAATCCAGATATTACACTCAATTCACGACGGACACGTGCGCATATAAAAATTAAAGTAGGTGTTCTTCATGGCACGGTTTAGATGGGTCATCGTATACTCCAGGACTGTTCACATACACGATGCCCATGAAAAGTGCCTTAAAGAATGCCTACTTTCATTTTGATACATACACGTTCGTTATACACACGTTTTTTTTTAATCGTGAACCGAGCAGAACTTTTCTTTGCATTTCAATGCCAAAAATTCGTGTGGTGGCATCATGTTTTGTATGTGGTGACTATATGTTTCTTGGTTGTGTCGTTTGCGAATCATAAGCGCTGGATGGTTGTAGATTTTTCGCAAACAGTTAATGGATTTACTGAAAAAAAAATTGTGGTTGCAATAAAACGAGAAAACTTGGAAGTATTTCTCTTAATTCGCTATCAACTTAACTGAAAGCCTGCATTCCAGTGTACGGTATCATATATTCAGTTTCGGGCAGTGGTTTTCTTTTGCAGAGGTTGGTTTCAGAAGTGCTCACTTTACCGTGCACATCCTTTATCCTACTACCCTGAAGATGGCGACTGCAATGTCGACCGAAACATCGCGATACTCTAGGACTGCGACGCAGCTTTATCTCGAAAGGCGAGAAGGTCGACTGAAAATACTCCAACATTATAATGCAGTATTCAGAATGCTGTAGAACAACCTCACACACACTATCGATACACAAAACCACTTTTTGTTTTCCAACTTGAGCAGGTGCAGTCGAATACTTGACGCCCCAATACCACACACTATCGATATTCAGCATTGCGAAACTTGGAAACCAACTACCACTACCTTGTGTACGACGCCATTTTCTTCATTAAAAAAATAAAGTGTCAGCTGACCAGGCAGCTCTAAATTTTCTTCATAACCTTGGCTGTTATGTAGCAACTTTATCAGACGAAAATGCAGTTCGTAGTGATGACAAATTATGACAAGATAAACCAAATATAAGATATAAAAAAATATAAAATAAAGATAAACAAAATATAAAATAAACCAAATATTATTTGTAACTTTTTAATTTTCTACCTGTCTACGTGGGTAAAGAGTACGGGATGGTAACGGCCGGTGGAGCCACTGACCTCATGTAAAAAGTGTTTGTTTCTAAATTGTATCATAGAGTGTTATTCGCACGTAGAGTCTTGTTCCACCCTGGTATAACTCGTATTATCATAGACCACCATATACTTTCCTTTGGTGGTACAGTTACCCGCTTAACATTCCTTAGTAAACAGACCGGTTTCAGAACTAGACGTATAAGTTCTTGGCTCTAAGTTATGTAACACTAGCGAACCGGCCCGGCTTCGCCCGGGTACAATTGAGTTTTATAGTCATACACTAATAAATAAATTGGGAAAAGACAATTCATTTATGTGAAAACAGAATTATAAAATTATACTATGTTGGCATAGGTTTTTAACTGATTACGGCAAGCCAAAAGGAAGGAAATATTTTTTAGCCGATACCGAAGAAGTGGGGTGATGTTTTTGGAGTGTACCTGTGCAACTTTCACGTAGTTACCACATTTCCGCTTTCCAGCGTCGATGTATGAAAATCAAAACGTGAGTTTCATCAAGTTGTAGTTTTAGAAGACAGTTTATCTAGGTACTACTTTTTGGCTTGGCTGAGGGATTTTAATCGATCACCTAAGTTACGCATCGTTCCCAGCGGCACACATTTGGATGGGTGACCGTTTAGTGGTATAACATCTGAGCGCTTCCGGACTTCGGAGGGCACGTTAAATATTCGGGCCCGGTTGTTATCGATTGATAGCAGTCGTTAAGCCGTTCCAGAGGTCCTTGGACGGCCTGATAAACTCAGACACCAGAGAAAAAAAAATATTTCGGCCACGTTCCCAGTGGTTGCAGAATTATGTTTTGTTGTTATTCCACAGGAACTGTAAAATTTTCCGGGATGAAAAGTATTATATGTCCTTTTCCAAGACCTAAAGTACCTACATACCAAATTTCATCAAAATCCGTTCAGCCATTATGGAGCTGAGTGGTAACAAAACATACACATGCACACAGAGAGAGAGAGAGAGAGAGAGAGAAAGAGAGAGAGAGAGACTTTCGTATTTATAATATTAGTAAGATTACGGTGAAGCCGCCTGAAGAGTGAGAGGAAGCACGTCAACTATAGGCTTCTTCTGACTTACTTTTCTCCCCATGTTGTATTCTTTCCCCATACGTCAAATGTAGTGCCAAGGGCGTGATAATCTTATTCATAGTGTAACGACACAGCAACATCACGTCATAAAAAATATTTACTTCCACGATAGTGCCTTATAACATACCTCAGTTGTAACATTGCAGCTTTAGGGATTATGTTTAACATTAGTCATATATATTTTAATTATATATGATTACAGAGTACTTGCTTATGTTGTCACTTTCTTTAATAATATTTCTAAATTACGTTTTATTATATGAGTCAACATTATATTTTTTGGTTATTTTAATAGTTTATTGACATAGAGATCTTGTATGAGAATTTTTCATTTATCTAGACCGTATTCTGTATTAATATTTTATTAGCATTAAATGCTTATTAAACAAAAGTACTAAATAAAATTGTCCTGGTTGTCTCTCGTCACGCGATTACTGATTGGCGGAGAGATGTGTCATGGTCAGACGACAGCCAATCGGAGGACAGGGGATTACATAAGTAAGGCAAATGTTAACTATAATTATTTTTTTCTTTAGAACAATCCTCACCCCCTCCGATGATAGACGTGCGCATGAGAAGAAGAAAGTTTTTAATGAGATAAGTATTTAAAAGGAATAATAATAATAAATAATTGAGGGGAATATTTCATATAAGTGCTGCAAGATGTTTTTATGTTTATTATAATAAGATTAACGAATTATATTGTGTATTTTGTGTTTGAGAAGCTGAGAAAATATTTGTGTTTATTTGTTGGAGACGAAGGAAGATTTAAATAAACAAAATATTTTGAAACTGAGAAATTTTACATATCTAATTTAGGTGAAAACGGCGCCCAACGCGTTAATGGTAATTTGTGAAATGTCTGAAATGTAACAGTCTGTGAACTGACCAAGACGGGGAAGGGGACGCTCTCCAGTGGAAAGTGTCTCACTTCCGGATTTTATTCTATACCGAAAATCGTTTAACAGTTTAGGCTATCGTACACACGTGATTTCCGTTCATCATAGCGCCTATCTTGGCCGTTTTCTTTGTGCTCATGAGGAGTGTTGCCAACTCGTGGGATTTTTCCCAATTCGTGGGATTTTTTAGCTTTGAAATTTTGAAAAGAGAAATTGGGAATTTGAGAATGAAAATGTCTCTCAAGTTACGGGAAAACGAAGAGAATGAAAATTATCTTCTTAACAAATCTACGAGGCACTGAGACAGTACTTCTCACAAGTTGATGACGCTAGTAGTTCTTTTTGGGCGCGTATTCTTCTGTATTTGGTTCCCGCCATTTTCCGTTTGTAATTTGTTTAGACTCGTGATTTTCTTGCTTCACTTGTTGATAATAAAAAAAAATGTGTGAGCCAACGAATTCAAGTGCTTTAAAGGATTATCCTCTTTCTAAGAAATGCAAACATTCTTCACTTAATGTTTTAATAGTGGATCATATTTGGAGAAACCTGTCGTGTATGCGAAAACTTTTCAAAACTGCATAACAAGAAAGTTTTGTACCATTATGCAGAACCTGAACAATGTTAAGTTACTATTTGTGTATTTAGGAATTCAGAGTAATTATGTATAGGTTTTTTTTTGTAATATTACATTTTTTTTTTAACTGTAATAACCATAAAAATGAAAGTAATTTTTTTTTCTGTTGTTAATTTTGTGGGAAATTTGGTAGTGATATGGGATATTTTGGGTCTCAGCACGGGATTTTCACCTTCTTCTCTTTGGAAACACTGCGCGTGAGTTTTCTCGTGATAGTTGTTGCTCTACCACGGTACACCATGGCTGGCTTTTAGAAGATTTATCAAGATAGAAGCGAAGAGCCCAAATTTCCTACCACGTATGGATGTTCCAGAAATAAAGATGTTTTGTTCTGCCAGCCAACTGATATTTGCATTTCCGCTAGGACTCACATATTTACTGCTCAACATAATGTAGTGCGGAACGAAGGCTTTCATTAGTGATTTTCGCTACATGACTCGAGCTTCACGTGAGTTGAAAATCAGATAATTTCACGCCGTTAATATTACGTTTACTTCTTTTGTGACGGTACAAAACGTCAGTCAAGTGAAACAGATACATATTTACGAAGGCAAATATGTTACTTAAGTCAATGCGTTGACGTGTACTTAACAAACAGGTGCCTAATGAAATAAATCAAGTGTTTCCAGGTTCAACATTCAACTTCCAACGGTAAGTTAGGACTGTCAATACTTTTGCTACATAGCTGCCAACTTTGCCGGGAGCAATTAATTTCCTGTTAAAGGTATTGCAAACAAAACATTTTATGATGCGCGCTGTACTTAAGTTGACACAACACTTGTTTCGTTAGGGGCCGCGGTGTCTGAGCGGTTAGCCTGCTCGCCTCCCACCAAGGTGAACCGGGCTCAATCCCCGGCTGGATCACTCCCAGATTTCCGCTTGGGAATCGTACCGGACGACGCCGCTGGTCAGCGGGTTTTCTCGAGGATCTCCCATTTCCCCCGCCCTTTAATTCCGGCGCTGCTCCATACTCACCTCAATCACCCTAATCGGCTCTCAAGACCTCGCTGTTAAGGGTCGTCGTAATATCTCTCATTTGTTTCGTTCTCACAGCCACTGAGCTGTAGGCTATGTGTCCGGATACAGTTACATGAACCAATTATGACTTAGACCAGTAGGGCGGTTTGCAAACCATTGGTACTAACGTTAGAAAAATTGTACGCACAAAATTTTCTCTCAGCTGAAAAATATAGACGTCGGGAGTTATCTGCACACGTTGTTGTTGCCATTTGAAAGTGCAGCCTATCAGGGAGGTTCAGTGAAGAACGTTTCACACAAAAAACTGCTCAGCGTGTGTGAGTGACGAATACCAACGACTAGCATTTAGGAGGCATTTCCCGTTCTATGAAAAGTTTCCGTTTTCTATTTCAGTTTATACTGTACCATGCAATTATTATTTTAAGTTAAAAACGGTTAAAACGGTGTTTTTCCAACCATTTCGAATTACTGTAACCACGATACAGGTAAGTAGGACTGAAGGCTGCCGCCTAGTGAGGGGTGTGTTTGTGTGTGAGAGGCAAAAAATCGAAGAAACGGTAAGAGCGACGCCGGCCGGTACAAGTAAAGTAATATCGCCTCTACACGCAAAGTTGTGGACTCGCATCGAGTTTTCCCGGTGTACCGCGGGAACTATGGGACTTCAAGCGGTTACCCTACAATCTTACTGGACGCAACACTGTAGAAAAGTCCAATACGCTTCTCTATCGTTGTTTCGCGTGAATCCGGTTCGCATATATCCTGAGAAACAGCCGCCTAAGAAAGCCATGTTGGAAGCCATTGAAATAATTTTTGCAATGCGCGTGATATCTTAAGAAATAACCGTACACGACTTGCCTGAAATTAGTTTTATTTTCTTAGTTATGTATTTGGGCTCACGTTTACTGGTTTCCTTTAAAAAAAAAAACAAAAAGGCGGGATTCCAAACACACTGCAACGCAGTTCAAGCGAGGTCATTAGGGACGTAACAAGTTGCTCAGAGAAGGAGGCAACGAGGAAGTGAATAATCGCCCGTGGCTGTAGTCTATTCTACTCAGATTAGGAACAAAACGAGATTCCCTATGTGAGTAAGGAAAGTTTCTGCCGCAAGGTGCGCTGCTGTTCCAAACACGTCACATTTTCGCTGGCGGTAAACGGAGAAATTCTTTTTGTTTGTGTGTAAAATTTGCGTTTNGCTGTTCCAAACACGTCACATTTTCGCTGGCGGTAAACGGAGAAATTCTTTTTGTTTGTGTGTAAAATTTGCGTTTCACCCGAAACGTAATAAATATTTCAGCCAGCCAAAATATTACAATAACTTTATTTTGTAATTATATTTCCCGTCCTCCAAAAGTGTTTACAAGATTAAACAGTAAAAATGCGAAAGTCTTTGGCATTAAGGGTTCATATACTAGCTCATTTTAGTGTAAAAAGTTACCTATTGAAGAGCAAAATAGTTATAACTGTAAAAAAAAGCGATTTTCCAATTCAGATTTTCATATTTGAATAAAGTAACTGCGTTTACAAACATTTTGCTAAATCTACTTTTACGACCGTATATTAAACAAGATGTGGAGTTATTTCGTTAAATTTTCACTCTTGGTGTTAAGAACGAAGTATATTCCTCACGTGCGTTAAAAAAAAATCAGAGATTGGAAGTTTTACACAGTTGTATTTTTTTTTTGTGAAAATTGTAAATATCCCATGCAAAACTACGAAAATCCATGCAACACCAGTGCCAACTGCAGGCGAATATTTTTAGTTGCCAGGCTATTAATATTGAGCTACCAATTCTGAGTATAATGAACCTTAGCCATTGCCTGTAGGGAGGAATCGTCCCTGCACTGGCGTATAGTGATAGCGTGTGACTAGGGTGAGCCGAAACCACGCTGGCGAGACCAGGGCTCGAACCCAGTGGAGTCCGAAGCTCAGAGCAGGGGTAGTCCAAGCCCCGTGAGGGGCCCTTTACCGCCCAAACGGGGTTTCATCTGACCTACAGGGAGATTAGGAAGGAGCAAGATTAGCCCCCTCCCAACTCCCTGCACCATCCCAATCTGTAGTTGAGGAGGTTGCCCTCCGCAGCTGACATTTAATGGGTCAACTGAGTTTCCCCAGCTAGCCCAGGTGTCCCGTAATATTCCCCTCCCCTCTTCCCGCCAGCACAGGAAAAGAAGAGGAGGGCAGCATTGCCTAGTTGCGCCACCTCGCTCGGTAGTGACGATAGTGACTTCGACGAGAAGACTACGCGGCGCAGGTTCACTGTCCTGCGCGTGACTGCGTCGCTGTTGACCACTCGCACGCTTCTAGACGTCGGCCGCGCAAAGTACGCGCAGGCGCACAGCGACTGAGGCCGTGTCCGAGGTGACAAAGTCGTTAGTTTGTCATTTGTCATCTCGTAAGTTTGAATTCGGGCGTTGTCGACAGTCACTTGTTTAGCACTCGCACCGACGAATTCCTACAATAACTGTGAAAAAGTTTTATTTTATCTAAATGTATTGCTTAAAACGGACGTAATACTTCTGCAAGCATCACTGGAATGCTGCGAATATGTTAATAAATAAGAAGAAAATAAATTATGCAGTGACGACTTTTAAAAGATTTTTGTTGCGAAATATATAAACAAAGTACAGCGCTTTCTTTTTAAAACCTTTCTTGTATATTTTATGAAAAGTCATTTTTTTTAAAACGCTTGAATTACGTATTCACGTGTGTGTTCTGAAGGATAAAACCAACAAGGCGCAGATTTTTTCGTCTTGTATTTTTGCTAACATCCGCTAGATACAAAATATTAAATTACCAAATGCTGTATATTACACGTATAAAAAATCGTGTCACGTGATCATTTTGTCAACAAAATCTGCGGTTTCAGTCACGGCCTAAGGCGACGCTGTCATTTATTACCCCGAGCTCTTATTTTAAACCACAAAATGTAAACACGGCACACAACTTTAAACATTCGTCAAAGCACATCAGTACGATAAGAATCTAAACTTTACACAAGATGTCCCATTTATCTTGACCACCCACAATAACTCCATATTGAAGCTTCAAATGAAAAAGTGTTTCCTACAAAAATTGTATAACTGGCTGGAAATGAGAAATACTACTGCTGGGGAGTCACCCTTATAGCATTATTTATCAGTTTTTTTAAATGGCACCATGTATATATTGGTCAAAAGTTCAATGAAGCTTATCCAGACCTATTTGAACATGTAACACAATGTACACATTCATAACATGAACATAAAAAAGACACAGAAAGTGGGATTTCTACTGCCGGGCCGTAGTACTATCCATATGGATACTGTGAGGGATAGAACATTCACATTAGATTTTCAAAGTGGTGGCCATTGGCAGCGATACACATGTTCAGTTGCTGGATGAATGACAACACTGATTCTTCCAGTGTTGCCTGTTGAAGAGCATTAGAAGCCAAGCACACACAATACGTTCTTGCATGTTCTCTGGAGTCGCTGGAGTATCTCGATAGACAGCGCCTTTGAGGTAACCCCAAATACCAAAGTTCAGGTGGTAAGGTCAGGAGACCGAGCAGGCCACTGAACTGGTCCTCCACGACCAGTCCACCTACCAGAATATTTTCGGTCCTGAACACGACGTGCATACACGGCATTATGTGCTGGGTATCCATCGCGCTGCTACCTCATTACAATTTTGTTCCTTAGAGGTATCTCCTCCAGAATACCAGAAAAGTTAGTTTGTACGAAGATGGCATACCCCCTGCCGTTTCGGTTACCATTCACGAAATAAGGCCCTATAACTTTATTGCCAACCATCCCACACCAGTACTCTCTATTGACGCAGATTGTCCACTTGTCGAAGTCATCGTGTGTTCTCAATGGCCCAATAATACGTACATGTTCCTTGTATTCACTTAGCCTGAGTTGGATAACATCCAAAAAAAGTTCGGGTTGGCGATAATTTGATGCTGTGCCCACTGACAGAAATCTACACGATTCTGGAAATAATTCCCGTGCAATTCTTAGTGTAAGTTTACATGATAGGGATGGAACGTATGACGCTTAATAATGCGATGTGCAATCGTTTTCGGAATGTCGATTTCGGCTTCAAGTTGGCGTGCGCTGACGTTTGGATTAACTGCTACAGCAGCGAGAACAGCATCCTCAGCAGCTTCATCTGTGCGAGTTCTACGACGATTGCGTTGCTGTGGGTTCAAATTGCCCGTTTCACAAAGCTTCACAACGATAAGGGAAAACAGCCGTCTGGACGGTGGAGTCTTGTCAGGGTATCGCTCTCTGTAGAGTTGATCCACCTGACTAGCATTACGCCGACCTTCAGCAGAATGAACGGCTAGTGAGCTAACACACCTATTGATAATGGTAATAACAGAACTGTGTGTGTGTTTGAGTAAAACTCCCTTGAAGGTACTACGCTGTACTGTAAAATAATACGAACACATTAATCAGCTTAACTTACATTCTCCATAGATGAGCAGCATTTCTACCTTCTCGTTGTTGGAGTACATCTCCGTTACAACCCTCACCTTGCAGTGTATTTGACTGCATACGGATGTGTTTCTTTGTTTCCTCTAGGCGCAATCTCTGTGGAATGGGGTACGCAACTCTAGGCATCTGCACTGTTTAAATCACCCCTACATCAAATGCAGAGCGTCAACGTCGTACTGTACTGTGCCATGCAGCGCAATCGTGCAGCTAGGCATCACATAACGGGTCTTCATGAACCCCTACGAGTCCCAATGTCTGTGACGGTTTTTAACGATCTGTTTATTAGACTGGTACATTGGGATACATTACTGAATAGGTCTTGGCGAGTTTCATTGAACTTTTGACGGATAGATACAAGGTGCCATTAAAAAAAACTGAGGTTAGTATTCATTTCTCACTAGTAAATAACGCTATACGGCCTAGGCCTATTCTCCAGCAGTATTATTTATCCCTTCCAGTTATACAACCTTTGTGTGAACCCCTTTTTCATGTGGATCCCTGGTACGGTGTTATTGTGGGTGGTCAAGATATATGGGATATCCTGTAGTCTATCGCGGTTTCTTCACACTTTTCGAAACAAACCATTGAAAAATCTTTTTATGTAAAGCGTGTTTGGTTGTTTCCTAAATATGTCATTATATCACAAGAATTTTATACTTGTGTTAACATAAATATACATTATTTCTGGTTAAATTTACTTTTATATATTCTATCTATACATTATAATATTTCACTCATAATTATGTGAGTAAAAACAGGAATAAAATAGGTGAGTTGGTAATGCCTAGTAAGAAATAGTTCCCATGCAACATATTATTACACTGAGTGCGCACGAATGCGGTGCGTTGCCCTTTTAGTAATTTTCTAAACTTAGTTAACCTTTGTCTGCATGCGGCGGAGGAACATCTTGGAAGTTCGTTTACAAACATTTTGCTAAATCTACTTTTACGACCGTATATTAAACAAGATGTGGAGTTATTTCGTTAAATTTTCACTCTTGGTGTTAAGAACGAAGTATATTCCTCACGTGCGTTAAAAAAAAATCAGAGATTGGAAGTTTTACACAGTTGTATTTTTTTTTTGTGAAAATTGTAAATATCCCATGCAAAACTACGAAAATCCATGCAACACCAGTGCCAACTGCAGGCGAATATTTTTAGTTGCCAGGCTATTAATATTGAGCTACCAATTCTGAGTATAATGAACCTTAGCCATTGCCTGTAGGGAGGAATCGTCCCTGCACTGGCGTATAGTGATAGCGTGTGACTAGGGTGAGCCGAAACCACGCTGGCGAGACCAGGGCTCGAACCCAGTGGAGTCCGAAGCTCAGAGCAGGGGTAGTCCANGGGTGAGCCGAAACCACGCTGGCGAGACCAGGGCTCGAACCCAGTGGAGTCCGAAGCTCAGAGCAGGGGTAGTCCAAGCCCCGTGAGGGGCCCTTTACCGCCCAAACGGGGTTTCATCTGACCTACAGGGAGATTAGGAAGCAGCAAGATTAGCCCCCTCCCAACTCCCTGCACCATCCCAATCTGTAGTTGAGGAGGTTGCCCTCCGCAGCTGACATTTAATGGGTCAACTGAGTTTCCCCAGCTAGCCCAGGTGTCCCGTAATATTCCCCTCCCCTCTTCAGGCCAGCACAGGAAAAGAAGAGGAGGGCAGCATTGCCTAGTTGCGCCACCTCGCTCGGTAGTGACGACAGTGACTTCGACGGGAAGAATACGCGGCGCAGGTTCACTGTCCTGCGCGTGGAGGAGCGCGTGACTGGGTCGCTGTTGACCACTCGCGCGCTTCTAGACGTCGGCCGCGCAAAGTACGCGCAGGCGCACAGCGACTGAGGCCGTGTCCGAGGTGACAAAGTCGTTAGTTTGTCATTTGTCATCTCGTATGTTTGAATTCGGGCGTTGTCAACGGTCACTTGTTTAGCACTCGCACCGACGAATTCCTACAATAACTGTGAAAAAGTTTTATTTTATCTAAATGTATTGCTTAAAACGGACGTAATACTTCTGCAAGCATCACTGGAATGCTGCGAATATGTTAATAAATAAGAAGAAAATAAATTATGCAGTNGGACGTAATACTTCTGCAAGCATCACTGGAATGCTGCGAATATGTTAATAAATAAGAAGAAAATAAATTATGCAGTAACGACTTTTAAAAGATTTTTGTTGCGAAATATATAAACAAAGTACAGCGCTTTCTTTTTAAAACCTTTCTTGTATATTTTATGAAAAGTCATTTTTTTTAAAACGCTTGAATTACGTATTCACGTGTGTGTTCTGAAGGATAAAACCAACAAGGCGCAGATTTTTTCGTCTTGTATTTTTGCTAACATCCGCTAGATACAAAATATTAAATTACCAAATGCTGTATATTACACGTATAAAAAATCGTGTCACGTGATCATTTTGTCAACAAAATCTGCGGTTTCAGTCACGGCCTAAGGCGACGCTGCCATTTATTACCCCGAGCTCTTATTTTAAACCACAAAATGTAAACACGGCACACAACTTTAAACATTCGTCAAAGCACATCAGTACGATAAGAATCTAAACTTTACACAAGATGTCCCATTTATCTTGACCACCCACAATAACTCCATATTGAAGCTTCAAATGAAAAAGTGTTTCCTACAAAAATTGTATAACTGGCTGGAAATGAGAAATACTACTGCTGGGGAGTCACCCTTATAGCATTATTTATCAGTTTTTTTAAATGGCACCATGTATATATTGGTCAAAAGTTCAATGAAGCTTATCCAGACCTATTTGAACATGTAACACAATGTACACATTCATAACATGAACATAAAAAAGACACAGAAAGTGGGATTTCTACTGCCGGGCCGTAGTACTATCCATATGGATACTGTGAGGGATAGAACATTCACATTAGATGTTCAAAGTGGTGGCCATTGGCAGCGATACACATGTTCAGTTGCTGGATGAATGACAACACTGATTCTTCCAGTGT